>JAIUZE010046341.1:0-54293 GCA_022085475.1 Heliosperma pusillum
TGCCTTGTACACGATGCTAGTGCGTTTCATTTACCGTGAGAGAGGTCGTCGTCGTGTCGTCGTCTTTGAATGCGTGATTTCATGATATTATTCATGGTCATTGCATGATTGGGCACCGTCGTCTTTGATTGCGTGATTTCATGATAGTATTCATGGTCATTGCATGATTGGGCACCGTCAATGTCTTGGTTCGTGAATGGATGATAATATGTTGGATTTGTTGTGATCATTGCATGACTTGACTTGGTTTGTCTGTCGAGTCTCAATCTTATCAAATTTATACCGCTAACGGTGAGATGCAAGCCCTAGTGAGCGTATTCGGTTGCCTAAGAGTGTCTTCCCCGAGTCTTTGAATAACATGATGGATTCGGATTTGTATTCCATATGCTCTTATCATTATTTATCGAATTGCCTATATATCCTTATCGTATCTCACATGTATATCTATATATGCATGATTTTACTTTTGTATTTCCTTCTATGTACGTTTAATGTGATATGGCTGGGAGAACCCGGAGTTACTCCCCACTGATTGTGGCGTTCATGTTTTTCATGAATGAACAGGTTGCTTGCATGGATGGCTTTTTGCTTGACATTTTGGGTTCGGGTGTGAGCTAGCGGGCGTTGTCCCTGGATAAAACACCTCTAGACGATTTTAGCTTGTTTGCTAAACACTTTTAATTTGTTAACACTTTGGGAGACTACGTCTCTTGTTATTGTATTTCACACTTTAGTTTGTAAATTTGACACTCCTCGTATTTTCTATCTTGCATGTATAAAGGTTTTTAAAATACCGTATTTCCGCTATATATTTCACATGCTTGTATGTTTTATATTTCCGCATTCGCGAGGGATGTCACATCAATACTTCTACCGCTTCTACATCCACTCCAACAACCGATCACCCACAAAACGACACCATTGAACCCACATTCGAAAACCCTTTCCACAATACTCTACAAAACACACCACCAAATTCACCACGTACAACACCTCAAAAAAAAACCAACCACAAATGACTACTTTACGTGACCGTAACCGACCCAATAATGATGATACCCAATCTCCATTCAGTTTCGGGTGTTTTGGCCCCAAATAACTTCGAGATACACCCGGCTCAAATGAGTTCGATTGAGCAGGATAGCTTTGGAGGCCTTCCCGATGAGGATGCTCACGCTCACTTGAGGAAGTTTAAGAGTAGGATAGCGATCATGAAGAGAAATGGTGTACCCGAGGAGACCCTTTGCCTAATGTTGTTCCCATTTTCTCTTAAAGACCGGGCGGAGAGGTGGTTGAATAACCATCCTCCAAACACTTTTACTTCTTGGGATGCCCTAGCTAAGGAGTTTCTAAGCAAGTATTACCCCGCCTCAAAAACGGCAATGCTAAGGAATGAGATAACAACCTTCCAACAAGAGGATGAAGAATCCTTGGGAGAGGCACGAGATCGATTCATTGATCTATTTGCCCGTTGCCCTCATCATGGCATAGCGGATTGGTATGTCACTCAAACATTCTTTCAAACTCTTCTCCCTCAAACCAAGGCTATGCTGAATGCATCCGCGGGTGGAGGTTTCGATCATTTGAATGATCAACAAGGGTCGGCATTGATAAACAAAATGGTTGAGTCGGAGGCTAGCTATGGAACTAGAGGAAATAGCTTGAGAAAAAGTTCGAAATACCCAAGTGAAAACTTTTCAAATGCGGACACTAATGCCAAGATTGACTTGCTCACACAAACCTTTACCAAGGGTTTAGCCGAGCTTCAAAAGGCTGACAATCAAAGTCAAGGCCATCATGTGAATGAAGCTAATGGGTCTTATGCACCTCCCATGGTGGAAGCTTATCAAACCCCTACTTGTGAAATTTGCAATGGGTATGGACACACTTTTGAAGTTTGTGGGAATAATGTGTCATATGACAATGAAGGAGGGGGTGACTTTCAACATGTGAATGCCTTTCAAGGGGTCAACAACAACCCACGACCCTCAAGGCCTCCTTTCCGAAACCAAGGTGCTTACAATCCCAACTCCAACTTCTATCATCCGGAGTCGAGAAGTCACCCAAATATGAGCTATAAAAGCCAAAATGTATTAAACTCTCAACACTCACAAGCTCCAACTTCCAACCCTCCGGGTTTTTCCCAACCTAGAGGCGGAGGTCAATTTCCAAGAGGAAAAAACAACAACCAATTCACCAACTCACAACAAAGCCAAGGTCATAACCAATTTCAAAACCCAAATTTCAATGATCAAGGTTACAACACTAATGGTAACTTTCAAAATCAAGGGAATTGGAATCAAGGTCAAGGCAATTGGAACCAAAACCAAGGGAACTCAAATTTCAACAACCATGGCCAAGGTAATTTTTACCAAGGCAACCAAAACAACCAAGCAAATCAAGGGTTCCACGAACAATCTTTCCAAGGCAAGGGTCAAATTTCAACCACAACAATCAAGGACCGAATTTCAATGGTCAAGGTTCTAGAGGACAACAAGGAAATTGATGCGTGTATTTTATGTAGACTTTTTAGTCCATTTATGCACGCATTTCTATGTCATTTAGGTGATATTATGTCACCATATGCCCCTATCTGGCTATTTTGTACTTTCATTACCATTTTGTAGGTACAAGTTGCGTAGTAGCAGAAACAGAGCCAAAACAGTCCACTTTGCATACATTTAGGAGAATGGAAGGAACGGGACAGAGGCTCTTGCATGGGAAAGTGTGAGATCGTTCACAATCAAGCCCAAAGTCATGACTAACATTATATGCCAGGCCAGAAGACTTTGATCGACCATCTATTTGATCGATCGAGGAGAGTTGAAGTGAAGAAGACCTCGAACGAGCTGTCATATGCTCGATCGAGGGGAAGCTGTAGAAGAGTTGGTCGATCGAGAGAGATGAAGTCCTCGATCGACTGACATCCTCAGATAAAGACCTCGATCGAAGGGAATATTCCCTCGATCGAGTGGAATCCATCACGGGCCTTAAGTCCGTAGATTTATGCATTATATAAGACTCTTATTTTCGTCATTAAGATGAAGGATTGATTATTATCATCTACTTAGCAGACACTAATCTTTCACCATTAATTTCTAAACTTTCTTATTCTTTTAAGTTTATACTTGGGTTAATTATCGACGTGGATTTGTTCTTTACGCCGGATTTGCTAAAGATTGTAAACTCTTTTCTCTCCTTTATTCTTAACCTTTAGTCTTAATTACTGTTTTACCTTTCTCTTAATTGCTGCGTTATTGTTTTATGCTTGTTAATTAGGATTATATCATGTCTAATGTCATATGTTAAATCGTCTTTATTAGCATCATTAATAGCATGAGTAGCTAACTCCCTTGTATGTTAGGATGAGGAAAACTGTAGTAAAGGCATGATACGATAAACTATTTTAGTTTGTCTTGAATCTGAGAATTAATCTAAGCAATTTAATTGAGGTTAGTCGAATGAGTGCACGCAGGAGACTAGCTAGGTAGTTAACCCCGACCTGGATCGAAAGATTGGAAGGGAAAGGCTTGCTTAGAATTGATAGGTGATTCCTAAGAGGACGAGAGTTAATTAGGAAAATCCCTAGGGTGGTTTGAGACCGAGAGGAGAAAACCATTGCCCTTCTAATTGATAGATTAACTGACTTAGTTGACCCATAGATGCCGATATTGCAGTAGACCGAATCCTAGCATATTCTTCTTTTATCTGATTTATTTCGTGTTAATCTCTACCTTTATTTCTCTTCCTTTAAATCTTATTTAGTTTAGTTTAAACCTAATTCAAAACCCCTATATTGTGTCTGGCAGATTTAGATTACAGTTAGTTAGTTTCCTCCCTGTGGAGATCGACCCTACTTCCACTATCTTCTTTAGTAAGTAGACTTAGGCTTTTATTTATGGTGTATAACGACTCGCATCAGAAATTATAAAAACAACCAACATAAGGAAATTTCAACAATCAAAGGAACAACAATCAAGGTTCAAGTAGTCGGAATGACTATGGATTTGCACTTCCTTTGACCAACCAACCTCACCAAGAGAATGAGCCTTCCGTGAGTGATGTTTTGCAACTTGTCAAGAACATGGAGATCCAAAATAACTTAGCCTTGCAAAATGTCACTAATGCTCACAAGAAATAAGTGAGGGAATTGGAAGCAAGGTTGGCTTCTCAAGCATTGAACAATCCTCAAAGGCCTCTGTGAGGTCTTCTTGCTCAAGGTAAAAGCTCCAAGGATTCTTCCTCAAGTCACCAAGCATGTGCGGTGAGTTTGAGGAGTGGGCTAGTACTCGAGAACCCTTACATGGACATGGTAAATGATGAAGTTCCATATGAAGAGCATGTTGAGTAGGGTGAAGAAATTGAAGAGCCCGTTTTGACTCCCATCTTGGAGTTAAAAGATGATGACAAGAGAAAGGGTAAAGTTGATGGAAGCTCAAGCCTTGACAATCAACCCAAGGAGGGTGAAGATGAATATGTCGAAAGCGTGCCTTATGAGGAAGAGATGAGCAAGGAGGCCAATGATGAAGGAGTAGTGGTGCAAACAATAGCAAAGGCTAAGGTAACTAAGAAAACTCCCATTCCAAAGGTATCTCCTGATTCTCTACTTGTTGTTTCTGATATCCCCTACCCTTTGATGGAGTAGGTGTCCTCCACAATAGTGCCACATAGTAAATCTCATTAAGGAATATAATTGTGATATTTATTGACTATATATATATATATATGATTAGTCAGTTGATTAGCGTAAATCAATAACGGTTGGCTGACTAGAGTTTGACGTTATTGTCGTATGACGGCGGTGATCAACTGATCCCTTTCGGTCACACCTATAGGACGAAATACAAATAGTAACTAATTATTTGTATATGATACAGTTAATTAGTCAGTTACATATATTTGATATGTACGAGAGTTAATTATTAGAAATTGAGTTAAGAACTCAAATTCGATTAAGTTTATTTTTCAATTAAGCGATAATTGACTAATAAATTTATACCTTATTTTAATATGATTAAATAAGATCAAGTTTAGTAATTAATCGTTAGTTTACTAAATTAGTTGAGGTTTTACATATATTTTTAGATAGAGCTAATTAGTTAATTATACTTACAAGGAGTTGTAAAATAAATTCATTAAGCATTGTGGGACCCATTATATATTGATATAATGGTAAAATATCACTTAAAATGTTAAGTACATATTATTTATTTAATTGTGTCATATAATTGTTATATGATCAAATTAACATTTAATTATATAAGATAATTAAGCATATGATTAATAAGTATTTGTGGGACAAATATCAAAAATAAAAAAAGACCAAATAAGGCCTCATGTGGGCGGTCAAGTAGTAAAAGTGTTGGTGATGATGGTTGCTTTTGTTCATACTCACAAGTCACATGAGATTATGACATGAATAGTAACCTAAAATTATTTCACTCAACACTACACTCTACCACTTTTCATGTGAATTAAAATAAGCAAAATAAGTCCCTTGTGAGGGCTACATCGACCGGCCATATTGCCTATAAAAGGGCAATATGGTGGTTCATTTTTGTTGTTCATTCTTGCTCATTTTCTCATATATCCCTCTAAAACTCATCTTCTCACTAAAACTCTCATAATACTAATATTTACTAAGTATTACTAGTGTAGTAATATATACTAATATTGGAAGTATTATATCTATCTTATTATCTAGTTAATAATAAGAATAGATTATTTGGTATCATCTTGGTGCAACTTGAAGGAGGTCTTCTAATTTGAAGATTGTTCTTGTTCATCCTTATTTATTGCTCAAGAACAACAATAAGGAGTTCTTGTTGTGCCCATTTAATTTCCATTTCAATGTGAGGAAATTTCTTCTTTTTTATAAATGTCTTTATATTTGCATGCATGTTACATAGATCATTAAATACTAAATTAATAAGTAATTTAGTAACTAATTATAAGAGTCTAATTAAGGTCTATGGAGTTTCATGTGATATCAGAGCTAGCTTGTAGCATGCATGTTCATTTTGGACAATTTTTATCAAAGTTATAAGATAACTAATAAATCAAAACTTTGAGTTAAAATATTATTCTGACAAAAGGTTTTCGTGCATGTATACCTACTGACTTCAAAATGTTTGTGGTAAAATTTCGTGTTTGTAGGGATTAACTTGCTATTTATTTTGATTTTTTGGCTTTTAAACCGAGTTAATATGCATATTTGATGTTAAAAGTTAACTAAAACTAGTTTCATGTTGATTATGGCCATGAAATTTTAATATGATCTCACATGAATGTATTACATCTTGTATGTAAAATTTCGTGACTTTTAATTAAGTATTGCATGTTTATTGATTTTTATACGATAAAAGTCGATAATATGAGATTATAATGTTCATAAAATTTAAACGTCGTTTTATCATCATGAAAAATTTTGGTACATTTTAAATTCTGATGATGATCATCTTGGTGAAATTTCCTAATTTGTTTAACTGTTTTACTATATTTAATGATTTTTATTTGATAAAACCATTGAATACACTGTTATTTGTTCATAAAATTATTTTAAATTTTTGAGCAAATGTTTTTTAATTTTGGAGTTCCTGGAAATTTTCCATAATGTACAAAATTTTTGGTTTCAAATTTTTATGATGTTTAAAGTTTATTTTGGGTTTATTTCATAATTGTTATGATTAAACCGTTATATTTAGCAAATGAAATCAAATCGATCTAATTAATGACCAACAAAATTAGTAGGTAATAATTTGAGTTCTAAAACAGTTTAGTTAATTAGTTTGAATTGAAATGAGATTTAAATGTTGGTATTGATTTTTTAATGGTTAGAAATCAATAAATCCCGTAAAATCGAGCTACAATGAGCATGAATGTGTTTAGGGCGTTTTTGCCCCAAAAACACGGGTTTTCATAACTTTTAAAATTAAAAATCGGATTCCTAGGTCAACTGCTGCGCCTCAACGCATTTCGGGGAGAACCAGCTAGCTCTGGGTTCGACCAAAGTCGTGGCTACTTCAATCAAAAAAGAGCGCGGGGGACTGGAGACTCCACCGAGGGGCCCGAAATGACTCTCCAGAATTTGGGCTGGCTACTGACTTGGCTTCAGGGACTGCCCCATCGACTTTCTTTCCACGCAGGCTCGACCTATGGGAGAGGAAGCTCGGGATTTGCGCCATGTATGTGGCGAAAGAATTTTTGGGCCAATAAAAAGCGGTTTGCGAAGGCAACCGTGACTGACGTCTATCCCGAGATTGCCGTTTCCCCAAAATCTTCTCTTTAATATGGCATGGCTCTCAATCTGTGTCTTCTGGGCCTGAGCATGTTTAAGAGCCCGTTCGGCAAAATGGAGCAACTTAAACTGCCACAGCGTCTGCGTCTGTTTCAGGAAGGGAATCAACCCTCGGAAATGCCCCTACCGTCAGCGGAGGAAGGCCAACCGAGCGAAGCTCTTTCTTTTGGCCGCATTCACATCCGTGTCGCAACTGATTCGCTTTTTTAGCAGGGAAAGAAGATCGCAAATTCCCTTAATGGCCTTGCCGCCCCGCCGCTAGCAGAAGCTAAGCCGGGTTTCAATTCCTCGGTTTATTGGACCGGCCCTTCCTTTCTTTCCTGGCAATTGTTGAAGCCAAGGCTTCAACCTAATTCCAAAACCCAATACCGATAGCAGCTCCCGCTGAAGCAATTGTAGCGCGCAACGGCTGAAAAGCCGTTGTTGCTTTCTGCTTGCAGGCTCGAAAATTTTTCTTTCGTCCATTCTGATTGATTCGCTTGCCCCTTTCTCTAAGAATAAGGTCAGCATTCAAGCCCAACTCCTTGGAGCTCGTCCATTCGTTGGGTGATCCCTTGCAAAAAAGTAGAGTTCTTCACGAACCCCAGTTGTACACTGGTGATTGGATTGAGGATAAAATAGAATCCTGGGTCGCGGACCACGTTTCCCATGATTGGAGCGTGGAGCCCCTAAATCGTTGGGGTAAATGCAGATTTCCTTGGTTGAAAGCGCAACTGCGAGTCTAGTTTTCCAGGTTGAAGTTTGGAGTTTATACGACTTTAGACTTTGAGCTTAAGGATACCAGGCCTGCCCCGTCCCTCCTAGTCCCACTGCCAAGGGGCGAAAAAATGATTAAAATTAAAATGTATGTATAAATTAGAATTAGAATGACCTCCCTAAGAAAATACACCCCGGAACTCTCGCCCAAGGACTAGCAAAATCGAAATAGCGAAATTCTTAAGCCAGAAACCTGTGGCTTATTTCAATGATAAATTAAATGGAGCCAGACGTCAAATCCAGACTTTTATAAGCAGGAACGTCCACTGTAATTCCCCTGCTTGGGTAAGCGACGAGATAAACCAAAGGAGGCGGGTGAAGCCGCAGTACTTTTAAAAGTATCTTCCGGGGCAGCTCGGCCTAAAGGCGGAATCAATTGGTTTAAGGTTGAAGTTGAGCTTGACCCGGAACTCGGAAATAGGCTTGTTTTTAGCTTCTGAGCCCCGACTCCGCGGTTGACGTTGACAACCTCTCTCCCGAATTTTTGCAGACATTTATTTTATTTTTGGTTGAATGAATGAATCATTTATTTAATAATTTATGCAAATTTTGTACCTAGTATGACATAGTTATTTTTAATCGTTATTACCCGTAATGTAAGGGAATAACGGTTTGGTTGTAATTTTTATTGCGATCTCGTATCGCCGGTTTGTAATAATTAATAATTTAATTTTATAGAATAAATGTATAATAGGAATTTGTATATTTGTATATTTGTAATTATTTTTATGAAAGACCGGTGACTCCCTCAAGACGGTGGCATTTTTGGAAGGCGTTCCAAGTGAAGAGGCAAGGGACCAAGGAGTTGGTTTCCGAATTTGTAATTATCTTGTTAATTTGATTAGCTAGGTGGCCATACTAGGATTTTTCCATTGCTTGGTTGCTTTCTTTATTTCCGCTCATGCCAAAATCGTCACACATGCATTTTATTTTTCCGTTATTGTCAATTCAACGTTATTCACAATTCACCGACTTAGTTCACTTATAGGGAATTAATAACTAAATTGACAAGATCTCTCACATATTTAAAAAAATTGAGATTAGCCTTACCAATTAGTAACACCTATGAATCCTGTGTTCATTAGGGCTACCACGCTCGTGGGTCCCTTTTTACGTCGGGTAAGTAGGGTGATACGATCACAAGCTAAAATTGGATTGTAGTCAACGAGATAAGCGTTATCTTGGGACTAGGAGATGGATTTAGTTGAAATCCGTCAACCAAGAGTTCTAAAGGGTAGAATTAGTCAAGTAATGACTTACCATTTTTAGATAAAGGTAGCATACGATGACTATTTTTATTTAAAGATGGGTCTTGGAAGCATTTATATAATTTAGTGAGGGGTCATTATATAAATGCTAAACTTGTTAAAATGTTTTTCAAGTAAATTAACAATGGATGTTTATATATTTCTTTTTGTTGTAGTAACCATATTCGCACAATGTCAACTTCATCAAACAACGCAACCTTGGGTAAGGACTCATGGTTGAGATCCGTCATGGACAAGTGTGTCCTAAAAGATGATGGTAGTAACTTCGTTGAATGAGAATCAACGATCAAGAGCGCCGCAATATCCGATAACGTGCTTCGCTACATGGTCGAAGAGCCCCCCACCGAACCCGCGCCAAGATCGTCCGCGGTGGTTCGGGCCGAATATGACCTTTATTTGAAGGTTTCTAATGACGTCAAGAATGTCTTGATTTGGTCAATCTCACCCAAACTCAAACTCCAATCTCTCGATGCATATGAAATATTCACGAGGATAACGTCGATGTTTTCGCAAGCCCCTCAAATTCTCCAATATGAGGCGGCTACGAAGTTCTTTGACACTAAACTTAAAAGGGGCCAAAATTTTGGCCCACACGTGCTCAAAATGGTTGAGCACGCCTACACCTTAGAACGTCTAGGGTGCAAAATTCCAAAGCAATTAGTGGTGGGTAAAATCCTTCATTCACTCACACCAAAGTTCACCCAATTTAGGGTGAACTATAACATGAATGGCATGGAAAAGAGTTTCCATGAACTCCATGCACTCCTCACCCAAGCGGAGAGGGACATGGAGGCTAGTGGGAGTGAACCCAAGGACGTTCATTCAATAAAATTGAACATGAGCCTTGGGGTGAAGAAGGACAAACGAAAGGGTAAGACTCTTTTCAAGAAAATCGGCAAGGGAAAGGGCAAGGTCTTTTATATGCCCAAGCCCAAAGTCAACAAACACGCGGAGGCGGATTGCTATTATTGTAATGGCAATGGGCATTGGAAACGCAATTGGCCCAAATATTTTAAAGACAAGAAGGACGGTTGTGTGACAACGTCAGGTAAAATTCTTTCATCACTCTATGATAGATATTAACTTTACTAGTACATCTTCTTGGGTATTTGATACCGGTTGTGGTTCTCACCTTTGTAATCATGTACAGGGGCTGAAGGACGCGCAATCACTAGCCAAGGGTGACGTGGACCTGCGCATGGGAAATGGAGCTAAGGTAGCCGCAGTTTCCGTGGGCACCTACATTCTTCCTTTGCCTAATGGTTTAGACTTGTATTTAAATAATTGCTATTATGTACCAACTCTTACCAAGAACATTATCTCCATTTCCGTGTTAGACATGGAAGGTTTTTCATTTTGTATTAAGAACAATTGTTGTACTTTTCCGTTTAATGAAATGGTTTATGGCGAAGCCATTTCTATTGGAGGTATTTATGTTCTAGATATTTCAAAAAAGGTCTATCATGTAGAAAACAAGAAGCTCAAAACAGGTGAACCTAATCAATCATACCTTTGGCATTGTCGTTTAGGGCACATAAACGAATGACGCATAAAGAGACTTGTTTCATCTAAAGTACTCAAACCATACTATTACGAATCTTATGGTGTATGTGAATCTTGTCTTCTAGGCAAGCTGACTCGTGCTCCTTTTACGGGAAAAGGGACACGAGCAAGTGAAGTATTAGGGCTTACACATACGAATGTATGCGGTCCAATGACTATCCAAGCTAGAGGTGGTTATCACTACTTCATTACTTTTACCGACGACTTGAGTAGATATGGATATGTCTACTAGATGAGGCATAAAAGTGATGCTTTTGAAAAATTCAAAGAATTTCAAAATGAAGTAGAAAACCAATTGAATAAAGAGATTAAAGCCCTACGATCCGATCGTGGTGGTGAATACTTGAACAATGAATTTGATTCACACCTAAAAGATTGTGGTATAGTATCACAATGGACTCCTCCTGGGACACCACAATTAAATGGTGTGTCCGAAAGGAGAAATCGAACTTTATTAGATATGGTTCGATCTATGATGAGTCTGGCAGAGCTTCCTAATTATTTTTGGGGTTTTGCTATCTTATCTGCAATATTTTCACTAAATTGAAGCCCGACTAAAGCGGCAAACAAGACTCCATATGAGATATGGACAGGAAAAGTCTCTTATTTGTCGTTTATGAGAATTTGGGGATGCGAGGCGTTTGTTAAGAGTAAGTCTGACGATAAACTCGCACCCAAATCTGACAAATGTCTGTTTGTAGGATATCCAAAGGAAACACGTGCTTATTACTTCTACAATAAACACGAGGACAAAGTGTTTGTGTCTCGTGAATCAGTCTTTTTAGAAAATGATTTTATTTCTAAAAGACAGAGTGGGAGAAAATTTAAACTTGATGAAGTCCAAGAGCCACAAACCGAAAAGGACAACGAGGAAAACGTTTCCTCTTCGTCTGACACGGTCATTATTCCTTCGGAACCTAGGAGGTCAAGCAGAATTAATCATCAACCTGATAAATACCTTGGTATTGTAGAGGAAGGTGATGACTATAATGTGTTAACTTTTTGAAAGTAACAAACCTACTACCTACAAAGCAGCCATTTCTAGTCCTGACTCAAAGCTATAGCTAGGAGCCATGCAATCCGAAATGGATTCTATGTACGACAATCAAGTATGGGACTTGGTTGATTTACC
The DNA here is from genome assembly GCA_022085475.1 of Heliosperma pusillum. NCBI lineage: Eukaryota > Viridiplantae > Streptophyta > Magnoliopsida > Caryophyllales > Caryophyllaceae > Heliosperma > Heliosperma pusillum. The sequence continues at coordinate 12,017 of JAIUZE010046341.1, forward strand.
TAAGGAGGTAAGACCTCTTCAGTGTAAGTGGATCTATAAGATCAAAAGTTGCATAGATAAACATAATGATGTTTACAAAGCTAGATTGGTGGCAAAAGGTTTCACCCAAGTTCATGGTCTTCACTATGACGAAACCTTCGCCCCAGTCGCCATGCTTCGATCCATAAGGATTATCTTAGCGGTTGCCGGATTTCATAATTATGAGATTTGGCAAATGGATGTCAAAACCACCTTCTTGAATGGAATTCTAGAAGAGGAAGTGTACATGACACAACCTGAAGGTTTTGTGAATCCATCAAACCCTAAAAAGGTATGCAAACTTAAGAGATCCATTTATGGTCTTAAACAAGCATCCAGGAGTCGGAATTATCGTTTCGATCATGTAATTAAACAAAATTGTTTCACTCAAAGTGTCAAGGAACCATGTTTATACATGAAGTTTAGTTGGAGTAAAGTAACTTTTCTAGTTTTGTATGTAGATGACATACTACTAATTGGGAATGATATTCCAATGCTCACTTCTGTGAAGAAGTGGCTAGGGATTCATTTCCAAATGAAAGACTTAGGAGAGGCCCAGCGTATCTTAGGTATCCGGATCTATAGGGATAGATCTAAAAGGATACTAGCATTAAGTCAAGAAACTTATATTGATAAGATTCTTGATCGGTTCAACATGAAAGACTCTCCAAAGATCCTATCACGATTTATTGTGATAACAGTGGGGCTATTTTTCAAGCAAAAGAGCCCAAGTCTAGTAACAAGTGTAGACATGTACTTAGGAAATATCATGTAATTAGAGATTACGTGGACAGAAAGGAAATTGACATTTGTAAGGTTGGGACAGATGACAACATTGCTGATCCTTTAACCAAGCCTTTATCAAAGGCTAAGCATGATGGTCATGTCGTCACAATGGGATTGAGACGTGTACCAGAATTCCTTTAGATTATGTAATATGTAATAATTGAATGTTGTATTAATTATTTCATATATGATAATTGCATTCATTGTTCGAGTTTTATTATAAACTCTTTTATTTAGTTTGACTAAATTTAATACTTTGTTTATCCGAATAGATTGTAAGACAATGTTGGACCCTATTCAAGTGAATAGGACGAACTTAGAATTTTTTCTCTAGTCACTCAATGAGGTGACGTCTCGAAGTGACTAGATTGTAAGTCGATCGATGGTTGGTTCAGCACCATGGGGTCATGAAGATGACTGGTCGTTTACATAGACAGACTGTATGACACTCGGTCGGACAGTGACCTTTGTAGAGACCCTGAAATCAATTATTTGATGCTTGGTCGTGGCAGGGTCTTCTATCTTATTCCTATGAGTCGATTCTTTTGACTGGCGACCGTCTATCTGAGTCGGTGCAGTTTCCGATTGGTTTTGGTTGATATTCTAGGACGTGCCGTAAAAGGAGGCCGATGGACATCTTCTGGGTCATGGTGACGTGCATCATACAGAGTAGATGAATCAACAGGAATTGTCCACCCACGTTGGGTACAAAAATCTTTAGGCCACTCGAGGAGAAGTTACTGTAAATGCGTGGCCACACTCGGAAAGAGATCTATGATAGATTTTCTGGTCAGACAGTTACTCTCCCTATCGAGAAAACCACGCTAGATATAATTAATCGCAAGTGCGACCTGAAAGACACCTTGCGTTGAGTAGGAGATGTGATAAAGAGACAAGAGAATTGGTGACGCACACTTGTGTCAAACAAGTGGGAGATTGTTGGAGTAGGTGTCCTCCACAATAGTGCGCCACATAGTAAATCTCATTAAGGAATATAATTGAGATATTTATTTACTATATATATATATGATTAGTCAGTTGATTAACGTAAATGAATAACGGTTGGCTGACTAGAGTTTGACGTTATTGTCGTATGACAGCGGTGATCAACTGATCCCTTTCGGTCACACCTATAGGATGAAATCCAAATAGTAACTAATTATTTGTATATGATACAGTTAATTAGTCAATTACATATATTTGATATGTACGAGAGTTAATTGTTAGATTTGAGTTAAGAACTCAAATTCGATTAAGTTTATTTTTCAATTATGCGATAATTGACTAATAAATTTATACCTTATTTTAATATGATTAAATAAGATCAAGTTTAGTAATTAATCGTTAGTTTACTAAATTAGTTGTGGTTTTACATATTTTTTTAGATAGAGCTAATTAGTTAATTAGATTTACAAGGAGTTGTAAAATAAATTAACTAAGCATTGTGGGACCCATTATATATTGATATTGTAACAACCCGAAAAGTACCCTATTTTTCTAGTGAAAATATTTTACGAATACTTTTCAGCCTGTTTAAGTTTTAAAGTGGAATTTATTGTTTCCAGTTGAATTTTGAAATTCCGAGTTCGTATTTGGAATTTTTGAGAGATTCCATGAGAATCCCGTTTTTAAGTCAACTTTGACTTTCGTTGACTTTTTCCGACTCGCCTTGTAATTTTGAAGACCGAAATTTTATTTAAAAAAATAATATTTTTAATTTATTTTTATTAAGATTTATTTGATTTATGATAATTTAATATAATTATTTTGAATTTATTCGGAATTAAAGAGAAGGTTTTACGATTTAAACCCGAACGTCATTTAACTATTCCCGAGTCGACTTAAATCCCGAAACAAACCCGAAACTCGACTTTGGCATGAGTCACACGCCCCATGTCATCTTTTTCCACTCACTTTAGATATTTTAAATTTATATGATTAAACTAATAATAATATCTAAGATATTTATAACTTTATCGATCCGTCAACGAAAATTACGCAAATCGTTTACAAAACAGACCCGACTATCACCATACCACACTGCTCCTTTGCCCTCTAATAGGACTAGATATTTTCCTTTCTTTTGATTACAATAACATAATATCTAGATATTTGGTTTAATTAACTTAATAACTAATTATATCTAATCAATTACCGTAATATAATTATAAAACCCGAGTCAATTCCGTAACAACAATTTCAAAACCCGACTCCATATTTTCTCTATATGTACACGGCTCACTCACCACACTTACCCACTAACTACCTTTTCATTTTACAATAAATCAAATTAAGATCTAATTAACACTTTCTTTAATCGTTCTTCATCGTTCTTCGTCGTTCTTCATCGTTCTTCGTCGTTCTTGAGCAAAATCGTCATAAAACCTTCATTTCTTATTCAAATCCGTCCTAACTTATATTTCTAGAATCTCCTCTTCGCTCTCCATCTTCAAGTACGGTTTATTTTCAATTCCGACAAAATCGTTTTCAACACTTTAATTATGGAAAATCAAGTTTTAATTCTAACAATATTATTCTTGTCATTTCTTATAGGGGAAGATTTTGAAGACGAGTTTGGTGACTCGTATATATTAGGAGAAGATTAGAAGACGGGTTTCTTATTTTACTTCTTATTTTTGGTGCTACTTGATTTTGCTAGCTAAGGTAACGATTCCGATTTACTCGACGAATTAATGTCACATACCTTTAGTTTTTGTTCATATTATTGTTATTTACGGTTTTAGTTAGTAACATGCTAAGTAGTGGTTATTACTATGTTTTATGAATTTATAGCATGTTTGGTGTTCTTGACATATTTGTATGATTTATTTATAACCATGATTTTTGTATGAATGATGGTTAAATTGGTTTTTAAAAATGGATGTTGTTAATTAAACACAAGTTAGAATTAATTTGGAATGGTGGTTGTGTTGGCCGCGGAAGGTGGCCATAGGAGGCGGCTGGAAACAGCCCAAACCGGCCGGTTCAGGCCTGGTTCAGGCCGGTTCAGGCCGGTCCAGCCAGGTCTGGGTTGGTCCGGGTTTTGGTCTTTGGGTTTGTGTCGATACTTGATTGTTTTGTGGTTGTTTTGACGGGTTTTAAATGTTAAGCAGGCGGAAATATTAAGAAACGGTTTTTAGTAAAGTCTATAAAAACCAGCCCAACATCCAAAAGGCCCATGGGCCCAGTCCGCCCGTGTTAGGTCCCGCCCCAATCACCCATGATCACTTGTTGGACTTGTGATCTGTTTTTTTGATTTAGTGTTAATTTATATCGTGTTTTGTAATATTTAGCAAAGTGGGAAATTTTATAAGTAAATTTATTTAATTAAAAGTGAAGAGCACGGAAGCAATTTCATAATCTTATAATTCCTTCACAATGTTTTAGAAATTATAATACGAGATCGGTTTAATTTGATATCCTTTAATCAAGGGGTTTTTTCGTATATTAATAATTCACGCTGTTAGAATTTTAATGAAAAGAACATGTATGAATATGATAGATTTTTAAATGTTCAATCTAATTGTTAAAGACTCTGTTTCTAGCCGGTTTGACCAAACGGGTTTGGTCAAACTAAGATCTAGTCAGCCCCGTTTTGACTGATGACCCGTCGCGGGACTCGGGTCGGGGATTTGTCTTCAAGTAAGGTTGTATTTAATTAATGAATTAGCCTTAGTAGATATGAGTCGATATGATATTTGAATATGATTTATATGCAATTAGTCACATGATAGGAAGTTTTCCCTGTGACTGTTTGATTATATGGTTGGTGTCGTGTTGACTAAGTACCCATAGAGAATTATGAGTATATGGCGTCTTGACCATTCTAATTCTAAATGAGTATCTTTGACCATGACATAGATAGGCCTTACTATCTTTAACGAGTATATGTTCACCCTGTTGATGCTTTTGGTGTCTCGTTTGTGGGTTTATAGCCAAGTCCGTGGCATGGGCTGCCTAATCACTTTGGAATGGGGCCAGCTTAGTACTATCCATCTCTGCTTAGATTGTCGCCTAGTAGAGTTTTCTTCTCATGTATGTTTTGTCATGGGACGGGGAATGGAATAGCTGTTGTCGCTAGGTCTGAATCAGTCTAGGACTAGGAAAGGTTTTCCTACCTGTTGGTATAAAAATAGCCTCGATTTACCAGAAGTAGACTATCGCCGTACTAAGAACTTATGCTGTTTTGTAGAAGTAATGGTCTTTCATGTTTGTATGATTCTATGAATCTTAGAAGGTGAGATGCAAGCCGGCTAAGGTTGATAGAGTTTGGATTACCGGATGTTAACTGATTCACATGATATTATGTTGGATTAGGGTTTGAGTGTATCATGGCCATGTTAACAGTAACCTCTGAGCTAGCATACCAGCTGCCCTACCTCGTGTTATAGTTTATTATCGGATTCACATGATAGCTTTCATATGCTAGGTTATATGTTAGTTAATTGTTTAATAACATGAAAAGCATATCATATATGTTAAAGTTTATTATTTTCCATATACATTGCTTTTATGTTATTCATGTTTTATTAAACTCGACATTTCGTGGCTGGGAGAACTCGGAGTTACTCCCCACTGACTGTGGCTTCCGTGTTTATATTTAATGCGGTTGCAGTTTGGATGCATACTTGGGTACATTGACGAGCTAGCGAGCGAAGTATTTACCTTGGACCTATATTCGGTTCTTAGGATTGTATATTATTATACACTCTTTTATTTCTGTATTTATACGGGAGATATGTCTCCCGTTTCAGATACTTTTTATGTATAATATTATTTCCTTTTTTGTTATGAACCTTTTTATTTATGACACCTTCTTATGATGAATATATTTAATAGTAGGTTCCGGTTTTAAAATATACCGATTTTCACTAAAGTGAACCTATTAGAAACGTATTCTCATCTTTTATTTATTTAAATTTTTTTTTTCTTTCCGCAAATTTGAGGGTGTCACTGATACAATGGTAAAATATCACTTAAAATGTTAAGTACATATTATTTATTTAATTGTGTCATATAATTGTTATATGATCAAATTAACACTTAATTATATATGATAATTAAGCATATGATTAATAAGTATTTGTGGGACAAATATCAAAAATCAAAAAAGACCAAATAAGGCCTCATGTGGCCGGTCAAGTAGTAGTAGTGTTGGTGATGATGGTTGCTTTTGTTCATACTCACAAGTCGCTGACCGGGTTGTCGCGTACCCTAATCAAAGATAAATAACCCAGACTAGGCTAACAACATATTAATGTAATTAGGGAAGTAAGGGGTCGATCTCGGGGAGACGGGAGATACTTGTGAATAGTTATGGTTAGAATTCTACCTTGTACGATTGGCAAATGTTTGTCACTAATTACTTAATGCTATAATGATAGCAATACAATAAAGAAAAGAATCTAGGGAAGTAGGTTCACACATGTAGATTAACATATTGATGAAATTGGATTTAGAACATGCAAATAATTCATTGTGAGTTCGTAAGAATGATGTGTTCATTACAATCATAGATCAGATGGTTTAGTAGGCTTTTAGGCAATTTACTAGGTCTTAATCTACCATGTCATGTTTTGTCTATTCAATTCACGTATTTCTACCTTGGAAAAGAATTCCATTTTAGTCAATGATTTTCGGCCAGAAATCGTTAACTATCGTTACAATCCAAACATGCATAGACACAATGTTTTAAAAGGCATAACTTCTTTTATCCAATTATGATCATCTTTTAATCAACCTAACATGGCTACCCTACACCCTAGAAAAACGACTACTTATGCATGATTAACAATGAAAGGGAAACTAAGATTATAAAACTAAGAATGATAAACATGATAAAGGAAATGTAAAAACAAGAATAAGGATTACCGGAAAGGATGAGCAAAGATCGAAATGGAATAAGAACTTGAATAGGAAATGCAAACCCGGAAACTAGAATTCCAATTACAAGTAGAACAACTACAATTGAAGAAAACTTAGAACTAAACTAAACTAGAGAAAACTAAACTAAACTAAGAAAGATGAGAGAAAGAAGAAAAACTAATCTAATCTAATGTTGTGTGGAGGCTAGGGTTTTTGTACCTATTATTTGTGTGTGGAGGCTAGGCTATTTATAGGGTTGAGAGGTTGCTCAAATGTGTCCAGATTCATCCCCTAGACAACCTAATAAAGCACTCCATTAATGCTTGCATTAAAGAGAGGGAGATGAAGTGAAGATGCGTTCATCAGCAGACTTCCCCGATCGGGGAAGTGGTAATCTGATCGGGGATGTTGTCAGTTCAGAATTTTGACAATCGTTTGATCTTCTCTTGGTACGTGACTTGATCTACCTTGACTCCATTGACTTTAGATTTGAACGGGGACGTAACTAACACCTCTTGGGCCTCATTCCTCCCCTATTTGGGCCTGATCATGTCCCCAAGGGTTAAGGGTCGGAGCATGAAGTTTGAGACGACTTTCGTCGACGAATAGCAAAACCGTCGCAACTTGTGCATATGAGCTCGGAATGACTTGAAACTTGTTCCCTTTGACTCGGAACCTCTAGATCTTTATAGCATGCCATCTTAACCTCACGTAATCGTCCTTCTTAGCTTCTCCTTGCTCATATTTCCTTCAAATGACGGGATTTGAAGTAGAAACGACTCAATTCCTACAAATGACATTAAAGCACGAGAAATACTGCAAAGGAGAGATTAGCTCATAAAATCACTTCTTAAAGTGGATAAACCATATCAAATCGAGCTAAAATGAGGGGATAAAATCATACAAATATTCACTTATCAAACTCCCCCAAGCTAAACCCTTGCTTGTCCTCAAGCAAGCATACAATAACAAACATGACAAGGACAAGGGCGACGAGCAACAATCAATCCAACCAAATGCAAATCCCATCAAGTAGCTTATAGAGCACAATGAAATACATCCCGAAACAACGTGGGCATAGGGAAAATGCAAAACATGGTTGAGATTTACATAACGGCGCAGCATAAGGAACATCAAATAGACTTTTTGGCTCTTGCATGATCTTTTGACAATGGACTCTCACGGTGCACTCAACACTCAAATTTTTATATAAATCAAGGAAATATTATTTTATATTTGAGTGGCACTCTCCTATCTACGACTCATGAGAATGCGCCCGCAATCTAATATGGTAAACATTCCAAAACTACAAGTCAAAACAATCATGAAAAGCATAGAAAGAAGCCAAAAGCAAGAAGAAGGCTATGGGAGATGGGTAACAAAGTGGACAAATGAATTATGGTAATGTGGAGCTAAGGTCAAGCTAGCAACATACCAATTATGCAAGGATGCTCAATCAAAACTCGGAACCATTCCCAAGAAAATAAAACTAAGCCAAAAATAGCAAATTGGCTTATACTCATGGCAACACAAGAGTGAATTTCCCAACTTTTTGAATTTCGGATCATGGAAATAACACTCACAACTTCTTCTTCTTTTCATAAACCATTTTTTTTTCTTTTCAGTACATGCTTCTTTCTTTCTTTTCATTCTTTCATATTCAACATCATTTTTTTTCATTTCTTTTTCTTTTCATTTTTTTTTTCATTCTTTTTTTTTTCTTTGAACTCTCTTTTTTTTTCTTTTTCTTCGGCACGGCAATCAGTAATTCCGTCCAATCAAGATCACTTTGACATAACTTGAACAATATCCCAAATGAGCACCCAAACACAAACGGTATAGCTACTAACTTAACAAGGTAGGCAATATTTTTACATGTAGCTAATGAAATGTGAAACAATGTGAAAAGGGGCTAAATTTAGGCAATGGATTCAAAGTGAATGGCTTCAAATGTTTTTTTTTTAAATCATGAATGTAATGCTCACTAGAAATGGAATGAAAACCATACTTGTGCGTTTTTGATGTGACGCAAATCATAAGGAGAAACTACACACACCTAATTGGGATCGGGTATAGATGTACCGATCACTGGAGGCTCTACCTTACCGTATATGTAGTTTGCCAAAGTCAAGATCAAGCCTAATAAGTCTAAAATCAATCCCTCACCCACTGTGTACAAGACATCCCCATGTATGCAAAATCCCATCAAAAGCGTGAAACATTGGCTAAAAAGCTACAATAAGGGAAATGCATTGAGGAATGACATTATGCACAACACAATTGGGTGGACAAAACACACAACTTTTATTAAATTTTTTTAAAATTTTTGGATTTTTTTTTGGATTTTTCAAATTTTTCAAATTCAATAAACAACTAGACTAAATAAACAACGACACAAACTAAATCCCTCCCCCAAGCTAGAATAACACAATGTCCTCAATGTGCGAAACGGGTTTAAGCCCAGAAAACACAAAGAAGGACAACATAACCAACAAAGGAATGGGGGACGACTCAACAAAATGGTAAAGAAAGAAAATAAAACATACAACCGTGCAGCAGCTCCCCCAAGCTAGCTTGAAAACGGGGGCAAAGTACAACCCAAGCACCGAAGTACCTGTGATGAACAAGCTACTACAATACTAGATAAAATTATTGTCTTATTGTCAAAGCTATTAGAACCAAAACCAAATGAATTATTAACATTATTAAATTGTCCAACAAAAATAATTTATTTCATAACAAAAATATAATAAAACACGGGTTGCCTCCCGCGAAGCTTTATTTAAATGTCTTGCTAGACTCTTTATTAATGAAAATCATTCTTTGTGCCTTAAAAAGCATGTCAATGCCCTTAGAAGTCGATCATATACCTGCGCATGAGCTATACAAAACATATGTAAGCAATTGACAAGATATAGGCATGAAATATTGAAGGTAAGAATTGATATATCTTATCATTGTGCGCATGACAAACTTCATAGATGACCACTGAACTGCTCCACTCGTCAGTGAGAGATGGAGTGAAATGTTTAAGATCATGGAACAAACAATTAGTTCCCAAAATATCATTAGTGGACTCTAATTGGGGGTAGGGTGAATCAAAGGATTGGGAATCAAAAATGGGTGGTTGATCCCACTTAATTTCAAGGCTACATTCACAAAACCCAGTATCATTTTCAAATAAATCTGGAATATCCTTAGCGAAGGAATTTTCAAAGAAATCTGATGACTCGATCGACGACTCTCCATTGGAGTCACAAATGGGCTTAACAACATCCTTGTCTAAAGTCTCGACTACCATCTGGTCAATATCAATAATGGGGGTCTCAAAATTGTCAAATGGAACGACACTAGAGTGACTTTCAATAGAAAAGGTTGGACCATCATCATCGTCATCTATTAATTCATATGATTGAGGAGAATTAGACTCACATGAGGGGGCTGAAAAAGCATAGGAGAAAATAGACTCACATGGTGCGTTTCTTCCCGAGATTGGGATGTCGTAAAGTCCAAGAAAATCCAAAGTTCCTCTCCTCTCTTCTGATAAAAACTTCCACCACTCAATTGCATAGCCAGGCTATGACACTCAATGAGCATTCCATGAAGCACGACATCTCTCATATAGGTCTCATCAAGGGTATACCCAAGAGAGTTAATATGGTTAGAATAGCTATAAAATCGGTCGAGGTATTCATGGAAAGGCTCATTCTCGCATTGTGGAGGTTGCAAATAGATAGTCATTGAGAGAAAATAAAGCAAACCCTTTGAAATAAAATATTCCTATTACCTGAAAAGAGTCACTACACTACAAGGAAAAGGTGAGAAAAATCTCAAGGAACAAGTGTTCCTCGAGACAAACGAAAAAAAAAAAAAAAAAAAAAAAGACAAGGTAAAACTCTACTAATCACAAATAAACAAAACCGTGCTCCCCGGCAACGGCGCCAAAATTTGATCGGGGTTGTCGCGTACCCTAATCAAAGATAAAATAACCCAGACTAGGCTAACAACAAATTAATGTAATTAGGGAAGTAAGGGGTCGATCTCGGGGAGACGGGAGATACTTGTGAATAGTTATGGTTAGAGCTCTATCTTGTACGATTGGCAAATGTTTGTCACTAATTACTAAATGCTATAATGATAACAATACAATAAAGAAAAGAATCTAGGGAAGTAGGTTCACACATGTAGATTAACATATTGATGAAATTGGATTTAGAACATGCAAATAATTCATTGTGAGTTCGTAAGAATGATGTGTTCATTACAATCATAGATCAGATGGTCTAGCAGGCTTTTAGGCATTTTACTAGATCTTAATCTACCATGTCATGCTTTAATTTGTCTATTCAATTCACGTATTTCTACCTTGAAAAAGAATTCCATTTTAGTCAATGATTTTCGGCCAGAAAACGTTAACTATCGTTACAATCCAAACATGCATAGACACAATGTTTTAAAGGCATAACTTCTTTTATCCAATTATAATCATCTTTTAATCAACGTAACATGGCTACCCTACACCCTAGAAAAACGACTACTTATGCATGATTAACAATGAAAGGGAAACTAAGATTATAAAACTAAGAATGATAAACATGATAAAGGAAATGTAAAAACAAGAATAAGGATTACCAGAAAGGATGAGCAAAGATCGAAATGGAATAAGAACTTGAATAGGAAATGCAAACCCGAAAACTAGAATTCCAATTACAAGTAGAACAACTACAATTGAAGAAAACTTAGAACTAAACTAAACTAGAGAAAACTAAACTAAACTAAGAAAGATGAGAGAAAGAAGAAAAACTAATCTAATCTAATGTTGTGTGGAGGCTAGGGTTTTTGTACCTATTATTTGTGTGTGGAGGCTAGGCTAATTATAGGGTTGAGAGGTTGCTCAAATGTGTCCAGATTCATCCCCTAGACAACCTAATAAAGCACTCCATTAATTCTTCCATTAAAGAGAGGGAGATTAAGTGAAGATGCGTTCATCAGCAGACTTCCCCGATCGGGAATGTGGTAATCCGATCGGGGATGTTGTCAGTTCAGAATTTTGACAATCGTTTGATCTTCTCTTGGTACGTGACTTGATCTACCTTGACTCCATTGACTTTAGATTCGAACGGGGACGTAAATAACACCTCTTGGGCCTCATTTCCTCCCCTATTTGGGCCTGATCATGTCCCAAAGGGTTAAGGGTCGGAGCATGAAGTTTGAGACAACTTTCGTCGACCAATAGCAAAACCGTCGCAACTTGTGCATATGAGCTCGGAATGACTTGAAACTTGTTCCCTTTGACTCGGAACCTCTAGATGTTCATAGCATGCCATCTTAACCTCACGTAATCGTCCGTCTTAGCTTCTCCTTGCTCATATTTCCTTCAAATGACGGGATTTGAACTAGAAACGACTAAATTCCTACAAATGACATTAAAGCACGAGAAATACTGCAAAGGAGAGATTAGCTCATAATATCACTTCTTAAAGTGGATAAACCATATCAAATCGAGCTAAAATGAGGGGATAAAATCATACAAATATTCACTTATCAGTCACATGAGATTATTATGACATGAATAGTAACCTAAAATCATTTTACTCAACACTACACTCTACCACTTTGCATGTGAATTAAAATAAGCAAAATAAGTCCCTTGTGAGGGCTACATGGACCGGCCATATTGCCTATAAAAGGGCAATATGGTGGTTCATTTTTGTTGTTCATTCTTGCTCATTTTCTCATATATCTCTCTAAAACTCATCTTCTCACTAAAACTCTCATAATACTAATATTTACTAAGTATTATTACTAGTGTAGTAATATATACTAATATTGGTAGTATTATATCTATCTTATTATCTAGTTAATAAAAAGAATAGATTATTTGGTATCATCTTGGTGCAACTTGAAGGAGGTCTTCTAATTTGGAGATTATTCTTGTTCATCCTTATTTATAGCTCAAGAACAACAAGAAGGAGTTCTTGTTGTGCCCATTTAATTTCCATTTCAATGTGAGGAAATTTCTTCTTTTTTATAAATGTCTTTATATTTGCATGCATGTTACATAGATCATTAAATACTAAATTAACAAGTAATTTAGTAACTAATTAGAGGAGTCTAATTAAGGACTATGGACTTTCACCCTTCTAGAGCATTAAAGACAAAGGAAAACTTCAAGTTCACCCAATTCCGAAAAATGCTTGAGGGACTTGAAGTAACCTTGCCTTTCACCGAGGTCATATTAAACATGCCCACTTACTCAAAATTTCTTAAGGACATCTTGACTCACAAGAGGACTTTGGGTACCCAAGATGTTATGGTTATGGAGGCGGAGTGTAGTGCTCTCCTCATAAATCCTAATTTTTTCAAAATGCCTAAAAAGCTTGGGGACCCCGGAAGTTTCTCAATCCCTTGTGTAGTAGGAGGTGTCCTAATTTCAAGGGCATTGTCTGACAACGGTGCAAGTGTGAGTGTCATTCCTTTGACAATTGCAAAAAGAATGGGGCTTGATAGCTTGACCCACACTTCTATGACTCTCCAACTAGCGGATAGGTCCGTTAAGCAACCTTTGGGCGTGCTTGAGGACGTACCCGTTAAGGTTGACAAGTTTTTGATTCCCACGGATTTTGTTGTTCTAGATATCTCGGAGGGTAGCCACACTCCCATCATCCTCGGTAGGCGCTTTTTGGCCACCGGTGGAATCCTTATTGATGTGAGGGAAGGGCGGCTAACCTTTAGGTTAGGGAACAAAACTCTTGAATTTAATCTTCTTCATTTAGTGAAGGGACCGATGTTTTATAAAGCTTTCTCCATAAAAGTCATAGAAGAAGTGGTTTCAAATGTACATGAAGAAGAGAAATATGAAGAAGAGACTCTACAAGTGGCACTTCATGATGAGGAAAGGAGAGATGACCATGAGGTAGATGATGAGCTTTTGAAGAAGGTGGAGGGCCTTCTCCCTCCAAAGATACAACTCAAGCCCCTACCTCCCTCACTTAAGTGCTCCTTTTTAGGTGAGGGAGAGAGGTATCCCGTTATTATCAATGCTAATTTGAGTGAGCACCAAGAATTTGAACTATTGAATGTCTTGAAAACTCATAGGGGCTCACTTGGATATAGCATTGACGATATCAAAGGCTTAAGTCCTAATCTTTGCATGCATCGATTAGACTTGGAGGAGGGTAGTAAGTTAAAAGTGGATGGGCTACGTAGGTTGAACCCTAAGATGGCGGAGGTAGTGAAAACCGAGGTTATGAAGTTGCTTGAGGCCGACATTATTTACCAAATCACTGATAGTTCATGGGTGAGTCCCGTACATGTAGTACCCAATAAAGGAGAGGTGATTATGGTGGAACAAGAGGACGAAACTCTCCTAGCTTCTAGGCCTGTGACCGGGTGGCGGATGTGCATTGATTATCGCAAATTAAATGCCGCCACCCTCAAAGACCACTACCTCATCCCCTTCATAGATCAAATGCTCGAAAGACTTTCCGCGCATTCCTACTACTAATTTCTTGATGGTTATTCCGGATTTTTCCAAATACCCATACACCCGGAAGACCAAGAAAATACTACCTTCACTTGTCCCACTGGAGTGTATGCTTATAAGAGGATGCCCTGTGGGCTTTGTAATGCTCCGGGAACGTTTCAAAGATGCATGACGGCAATTTTTGCCAATTTTTGTGAGAAATGTATGGAGGTCTTCATGGACGATTTTAGTGTCCATGGAGACTCGTTTGATCTTGGGTTATTGAGCTTGTCTAATGTATTGAAAAGATGTGAGGAGCACAACCGCGTCCTAAATTGGGAAAAATGCCACTTCATGGTGGAGGAGGGGATTGTGCTTGGTCACATCGTGTCTAAGAGAGGAATAGAAGTTGATAAGGCTAAGGTTTCGGTGATAGAAAACTTGTCACCCCCTACAAATGTGAAGGGAGTGAGGAGCTTTCTAGGCCATGCGGGCTTTTACCGACGTTTCATCAAATATTTCTCCCAAAATTGCCAAGCCTTTGACTTCTCTTCTTCCCAAGGACACCCGTTTGTATTTGATGATTCTTGCTTGAGTGCTTTTTGTAGGTTGAAAGAGGCCCTTGTGACGGCTCCCATATTCCGCTCACCAGATTGGAGCCTTCCCTTTGAAGTTATGTGTGACGCCTCCGATTATACGGTCGGGGTGGTACTTGGGAAAGTTGTGGACAAGAGGCACCATGTCATCTACTACACTAGCAAGACTCTAGATCAAACTCAAGTCAATTACTCTACAACGGAGAAGTAAATGTTGGCCATTGTGCATGCCCTGGAAAAGTTTCGGCAATACTTTGTTGGTTCTAAGGTAGTGGTGTACTCGGATCACACCGCCTTGAGACAATTGTTGGTGAAGACAGATGCAAAACCAAGACTCTTGAGGTGGGTTATATTACTTCAAGAGTTCGAATTTGAGATTAGAGATAAGGTGGGTGCGGAAAATGTTGTTGCCGACCACTTATCTAGGTTGACTATCGAAGATCATGGGTTGAAATATGAGAGTGGCCCAATTAATGAGTGGCTAAGAGAAGATAGCTTGATGATGATTAGTGGAAAATCACCATGGTTTGCGGACTTGGCGAATTTTATTGTGAGTGGGTTCATTCCGGAGGAGCTAGATGCTAGAGCTTGGAGGAAATTGAAACATGATTCAAAACGTTACTTTTGGAATGACCCACATCTTTTCTGCAAGTCTAGTGATGGCATATTTAGAAGATGTGCTCCGAGGGAAGAAGGAATGTAAATAGTGGATAGGATTCACAATTCGGCCTATGGTGGTCAGCTTGGTACGTCACGCACTATTTCTAAGGTGTTACAAGACGGTTTCTTTTGGCCATCGATGTTTAAAGATATCCATTATTTTATCAAATCTTGCGATAGATGTCAAATAACGGGGAACATAGGCCAAAGAAACGAGATGCCCCTTAACAATATTCTTGAAATTGAGCTTTTCGACTGTTGGGGAATTGACTTCATGGGACCATTCCCAAACACTTGTGAGAGTGAGTACATTCTAGTTGCGGTGGACTATGTGTCCAAGTGGATTGAGGCCGTGGCTACCCCAACAAACGATGCGAAAGTTGTTATCAAGCTTTTCAAGAATACTATTTTTCCGAGATTTGGGACCCCGAGAGTGGTTATTAGTGACGGGGGTTCACACTTTAGGAAGAGCACCTTCAAGATTTTGCTCTCTTCTCATGGTGTCACTCACAAGACCACCCTTGCCTACCACCCTCAAACAAGTGGGCAAGTGGAGGTTTCAAAACGTCAAATTAAAGCCGTCTTAGAGAATACCACAAGCAAAAATCGAAAGGATTGGTCCCAAAAGCTCCCTGATGTGCTATGGCCTCATAGAACCGCCTTCAAAACTCTTCTTGGCACAACTCCTTACAAGCTTGTCTATGGCAAGGCTTGTCATTTTCCGATCGAGTTGGAGCATAAGGCGTGGTGGGCTTTACAAGAGATAAACTTTGACATCGACATGGCCGGAGAGAGGCTTTTCCTCCAAATGAGTGAGTTTGAGGAGTTGAGACTTGATGCCTACGAAAGTTTGAAGGTTTATAAAGATCTAACGAAGAAATGGCATGACGCCAAGTTGGTTAATAAAGATATAAGCGTTGGAGATCAAGTCCTACTATACAATTCTAAGGTCAAATTGTTTCCGGGCAAGCTAAGGTCAAGATGGTCGGGGCCCTTTAAGGTTATTGATATATCGCCTCATGGCGCATTCGAGCTTTGGAGTGAAGAGGGTGGCCACTTCAAGGTGAATGGCCATTGAGTGAAGCGCTATTATGATGGAGATGTGAAAGGCACAGTTGAAATACTCTTTCTTGGGGATCCTCTTCCTGAGGAAGAGTCTTGTTTGTAAACTCTTATACTTTGATAGGTTTGGTGGAGTTCCTCAATAACCACCAATTTTTGTATATAACATGCATTTTAGGAGTAGTTGTGAAGATTTTAGATTGCATACTCGGGTATCTTGGTCCTTGGAAGAAGTCCTTGGTGGGATAGAAACAATTGTCGTCGGGTTTAGTTTGAAATCGTGTCATTGGGAAATGTTGATTTAGTCGAGATTGTTGGTGACTTTGGAAAATTCTCTAGTTAACAAGAAGAGTAGGAGAAGAAGGAAAGAGTGCTCCAGGCCGGGCACCCGGCAGCCGGTGCCCCAACCGGCCTAGAGCACTCTAGAAGGAAAAATTTGCAAAATGAAGAATTGAATAACAGGTGTTCTAGGCCGGGCAGCCGGCGGCCGGTGTGCCGCCAGAATACATTAGAGAGGAAAGTTCGAAAGGTGAAAAATATTTGACTTGTGTTCTAGGCCAGGCAGCCGGTGCCAAGACCGGCCTAGAGCACATATGTATTGAGAAGTTTGAAAGTTGGGAATTTTGACTTGTGCTTCTGGTCGGGTACCCGGCGGCCGGTGCCCAGACCGGCCTAGAGCACATCAGAATTAGATTTTCAGAAGAGCAAAAAAAATTGACTTGTGTTTCAGGCCGGGCACAGCCGAGAACACACCATAAGCCTTAACACGCTCGACGACTTTCTTTCTTCACTCTTATTCTTCTTTGATTCACCATAAGCCTTAACACGCTCGACGACTTTCTTTCTTCACTCTTATTCTTCTTTGATTTTTTTCTTTGTTTCTCCTTCTTCCTTCAATAAACTCTACAAAAACTTCCACAAAATCGCTACAAACTGCACTCAATCTCCATTAAACCTCACTAAAAACCCGTATCCCTCCACAAAATCTTCCCCCAAATCAAAACCCTCAATTTTTTCCCAATTTGGACTGATTTTTGCTCAAATTCTCCATGGCTCGACAACAACCCAAAAAGAGGACTCGGGCTTAACTTGAGACGGAATTAGAAGCAAGACTTCAACAAGTAATCGAAGGAATGGGTCCAGATGAAGATTTTCCGGATGTTGTCTTCAATAGTGAGATTGCTATAGGTAAGTTCCAATTTTTTAAACGCCGACACCTCCCCCATTCCCAATTTATTTGTATAAATTCTATGATAAACTTTGGCCTTGATACCGTGACCTTAGAACTCTTTAAAGGTTTAGGGATGGGAGAGATTTATGGGCAGTACTTTCGCACTTATTCCCGCCTCACATGGGAATTTTTGAGCTCATTTAGTCATGAAAGGAACGTAATTTGGGTATGGTCAAGTTAGTTACTTTCCGCCTCCTTAATGTTGCTTTTACCATCACCTTGGAGAAATTTTGAAAGGTTTTGGGTGTCAAATTTCACAAGACTTACAAGGTCCCGGATGAGTTTAACTTGAATTATGTGTGGACCGCGATTTCGAGGATGGGATTTGAGAAAGGGGCTAAGAAACCGGCTAATGCTTGCCACAACGCTCCAATTCAAATTTGACATAGATTCATGGGGTGGACCTTCTTTGGACGGGAGGAATGCCATAACTTTCGGTCCGATGAGCTTTCTATCTTAGCAGCTTACTTTTTTCAAAAGCCGAATAAATTTGGGATAAACATTGGCCACCACGTTGCTCTTCATTTCCAAAAATTGTCAAATGATCCGTTTAGCCCAATCGGGATTCACATTGGGGGAATTGTCACTAAAATTGCCAATGCGCTTTGCAAGAATGCTTTTGATGAGAGGCAATTGAAGTGTTTGAAGGGGAATTCTTTATTGACGGAGGATTACATTAAAACAAAACTTGAGTAGGTCGTGAGGCACACCGAAGACGGGAAATTATATTGGCGGGTTCGAGGGAGCAACTCAATTCCACTCCCAAACAGTGAGGCTATGAGGGTTGTACCCGATAGTGAGCATTATCTCCTCCCCTTAGAGGAAGTGAACCCTCAAGAACCACTTGAAGAGAACCCTCAAGATCCATTAGCTCCCGTCACCGCTTTTAGGCGAGATCCGACTATTCCTTGTCACCACTTATAGGCGAGAACAACAAGGCCCATCTCCTACCTCCTTGCCTTATGTAAACCCCTCTTTTACTCATCATCAACCACCCATGCAGCAATGGCGTCCTTGGCCTCATTCTTCCCAACCCGAGACATCCTCTTCTTCCACTCCTAGCTACCCACCTTTAGATCCTACCTTGATTAAGTTCATAACCGATATGTCTTTGGCCTCCGAGGCGGCGGCTAAGGATATAGATACGACGGCTAGGGAGAGAGAGAAGGAGGCTAGGGAGAGAGCGATCTTGTCCCCAAAGATGGATCGGATGTACTATGTCTTGGCACTTGGCCAATACCCTTCCTATGATAATTGGTGTAGGGAGGGGTACAGGGAGCCCACTGGCCCGCATCCATCTTATTTCATGTGGCCCGAGGGTGGGTATGGTTAGGGCTCGAGGTTGTTTGGGGACTTTAATGTCCATCATGATTACTACTCTTCGCCGGTCTTTGCTCAACCGGTCGTTGATGATGAGGAGGCGGATCCCGAGACGGTGGCCCAAAATGCCGAGTAGTTCGATAGCATGGGGCCTAGGTTTGAGATCTTGGATGGTACTGGCTTGGGTTCGGGAGCCGGGGGTGTAGATGAGTCTTATGCGGCGGCCGGGAGCGGCCATCATGAAGCTACACCCACCGATCTTAGTGGGTTCCCCTATGTGACGGGATACCAAGACCACCCATGAGTATGATCCCTTAAATCCAAATCTTCATCATGTTTATATTTTTGTATGCATTTAGATACTTGCAATATATCCTAGTTTAGTTATCCATTTAGTTGCATTCATTTGGGCTTGCATTAGAATTTAATTTTGTAAAATATTGTCACATGTTAAGTCTTGCATCCATATAGTATAGTTTGCATTGTATTTCTTTTGAGCATTTAGTCTAGAATCATGCATTTGCATTTTATTCGAAAAAAAAAGAAAACTTTCCCAAAAATACCAAAAATATGTTATTTGTTTTAAATTCACCCCTCACGCCATGTAAATTCTCAAGTGTGGGGAGGGAATTCCCAAAAAAAACGCCAAAAACATGTTTTCTTTTCCCTTTTTGCCCTCTTTTCATAATTGAGTCACTTACTCGAGGACAAGTAAGACTTAAGTGTGGGGAGGGTTTCATTTCTTTTGTATATATCGTTAATATTTGAAAAAAATCGAAAAATGCCTAAAAATCGAAAAATTTGAAAATTTTCCAAAACATATGTTTAGATTAGTTTGTATATATTTGTTTTGCACTAACTCTTTTGATAGGCAACTCACATGGAGCATTGGAGAAGACGCGCTAGGTGATATCTTCTCTCACCCTTTCTCTTTTTCTTGTATATATAGTGTAAAAGGAGAACGGGATTTTATGCTTGGGTGCCCCCTTTGGGAGCCGGATTGGTTGATGATGTGATGTTGTTTGTTGCTAGGATTAGTGTTAACTTGCATTTAGTATAGAACTTGTATATAATATGTTCATTTGCATTTCACATAGTTTGTACATACGTGTTTAGAGCACGCATGCATTTGCATTGTTTTGTTAATATAGTCTTGGAGTCTAGATGGAGGAGTCATGTTGACAATGATATTAATGTCGAACCCCCTTGCCAACCCTCTTTTGATAGCTTGTGCCTCATTGACATCACATGTTCGTAGGTTTTGCTTACAAAACCCGGAAGTCTAGCCTAACGACCGAGTCTAGACTACTTTGTGAGGCCATATTGGGCCCTAGACCTTACCAAGACCGATATTAGCTACTAAAATGTGAGCTTAGAGCCTCAAGTGATCGGCCCATCAAACCGGTCCCGTTTAAGTTTGAGTGTAGCTCCTTACGTGGCATGTTATATCTTTTACGCTCGAGTATGGTGCTCTTGACATGGTTTGTTAAAGAAATGTTGATGTGCAATGTTTTGAGGCAATTTGTTCAAATAAATAGCCTCACATAGCCAAATAAGATTTATCTTATGCCCCCGCATCGAGTTTCCCATTTTGTAACCCAATTTGAGCCTTAGCCTTGTCTTTTGTTTAGCTATCAAACATCTACATCCCAAAAACATCTCACCAAGAGTAGCAAGTCATGTAGATTGTTTTGATCGATGAAGTTGGGTGGGTTAATTGATTGGAAGACATTTTGTTGAGTAAATTTGGTTGGAAATTTCGAGGAGTTTAGATATTGTTAATATAGTATTTTTTGAGTTGGAAATGGAAAAGAAAATAGAAAAGAGAAAAAAAATGAGAAAGAAAGAAAAAATCAAATACAAAAGAGAAAAATGAAATGGAAAATAAAATAGAATAGAGATTTTGTATGGTGAGATAAAAGGGTTGAATAAGTTGCTTGTGGATCCAAGTTTTGAATTATGAATCATGACAAGGTATTTTGTTGGCGATCGAAGGCTAAAACTTGAAGGATCCTTGCCATTTTTTTGGGATTTTATTGGTGGTTTGGTTAGGATGTGACTTTCTACTCTTTTGAACTCCACATCTCATAAAATCGGTGCTTGCACAAACCCCTTTCTCACCCTTTACCTAAGCCCCATTACAACCTTATTGACTCGTATTTGTGCATCATATATCATTTCTTAGACGGACAAGTTGACAGGAGCACCACATTTATAGCGGGCATGTCTCGCAAGTCAACCTAGGAGAGTGATTTTGGTTACTTTGTACAAGAAATCGCCCGGTCTTTCATTGAGTGTCGAGTGAAAACCGTAAGAGTCGGTCTTTGTGTCTTTGTCGGATCGAAGGCTCGATATTGAGCCGAATCTTGTGTAGTCTTGTAAACCTTGGGAGTAGAGCCTAGTACTTCCCCTTTGCCCACCTAGAATCCGTTTCTAGGCGCCGTGACTGTTTTTGTTGGTCATTTTGGGTTTGATTTAGAGGTTCGGCATAGCAGTGAAACTATGAGTCGACATCCTCCACCAAAGCTCCTATGTTCTAACTTCTAAAACCCGCTTAGATGAGGAAAGCGGTTTAACTCTTCGTGGTGCATCCTATGCGTTAATTTATGCTTTATTGTTGGGTGTGTCAAAAAATTTCCGCAAGCCCCTACTTGCCTTGCAAGGAGGTACTCTACTTCATGAGTATCTCGTTGTGAGTTGAAGGGACGGAGGAGGCCCGTTAATTGCCTACCATCGGATATTATTAGTAGTTTAGGTAGTAGCATTAGTATTAGTGTAGTGTTGGAGAAGGGTACATATGGGTCTCGAACCTTGTTTACTTACTCGAGGACGAGTAAGTCTTAAGTAAGGGGAATTTTGATAAGCATTTAATTAGTTACATTTTTCCTCTCATTTTCGTCCCCATTTTAGTCCGTTTACACGGATATGCGGGCCTTTAATTGCATTTTGCTTCCCGATTTCCCGTACTATGAATGTCAATTTCATTTTGCAGGAATTAAGGCGGAAATGAAGAAATCGGAGCATAAAGGCCTTGCATGAGTCGGGATTAGGAAATGAGAAGAAATAATGAAGAGAGAGCTTCCAGGTGGCGCAGGCCGGCCCAATGACCGGTGGCCGGCCACCCGACTAAGACCACCACTCCACAAAGAAGTAAGAAGAAAAGAAGAAGGAAGAGGCCAGGTAGCGCCTGCCGGGCACCCGGCAGCCGACCTACCACCGGGCCTGCGCATCATCAGAATATTTAGAAGAAACTTGAAGACAATGATGTGTTCCAGGCCGGTCTGAGTACCGGCGGTCGGGCACCCGGCTAGGACCCCTTTTCCTATACTTAAATTTTTTTTGAAGAGTATGATGTGCTCCAGGCCGGTCAGAAGGCCGGCGGCCGGGCACCCGGCCAAGAACACAAGGCCTCACTTCCACTTTACTCTTCTATTTTCTTTCTTAATTTCGAGATAGCTATATATACCCTCTCCCTAATTTTTGTATCTATCTTTTTATCAACTCTTAGCACAAAACCCTAGAATATTTGTAATCTCTAATACTCATTAATTACTCTCTTAATTGTTCCTTAATTAAGCTTAGTTTCTCAATTCAAATAACTAGATGGAAAACTATTCTACTCTTGGGTTTGTATTGAAGTTTTTGGGTGAAGACATTCTCCCTAGTCATTAATACAAGTATTGTTGGTATAAATTCTTCACCTTTTAGTTGTTTACGCAATTTATTTCATTTCTAGTTAATTATTTGTAATTTAATTGTTAGAATTCTTCCTTTCTAAAGTATGATGTTCATCTCCTTATTCTTATTGTCTAGTTGCTTGCTTTCCTTCAATATGAGTGAGTAGTTTCCCCTCTAGTGTTTATGGGGAACCTATGGGAGGATTATGTGGGAGAATTAGTTGAGTAATTAGTGAACTCGTGGTGATAATTATAGTATTACCCATATGCACACTAGGTGTTCGATGAATCGTATAAACGAAAGTTACACACTTTATCGAGCATTGTTTGATTATCTCTTAAGCGACGGTGGTAGAGATGATTAGACTAGTGTTTATATGAGTAATTTGAGACAAATGCGATAGCTTTGTTGAAGATTATTAATTTTTGAGACATTAGCTATTAATTCTACTCAAACTTATTACCAACTTGCTAATTACTTGGCTAACCCATTGAACCCCCTAAGGTAAACCTTTTACCTTAGTTATTCATAATTTGTTTACAACCTTATCATTTTTAGCAATTTGTTGCATTTAGTAATTCGTAGTTAGTCCCCTCATTCAATTCTTGTTGGGCTAGAATAGGACTCATTCAAGCTTGTAGTTGACCCCTCCATCCTCGTGGATTCGACCCCTATATACTACTTATATTGGGTTTTTCTTTGATGTGTGAATTGACGACAAATCACCATTCATCATATATACCAACCATGCTAAAGATGTCCTAACTTAACAGACACATGATACCAATACCACATCTTAGATACCGACTAACTACACGAGTAACGGACAATTATTAACCAAAATAATCTTAACAAGGAATCTAGACCCACATCTATCCCACACCATTATTACTTATCTCCGTGCTAACATGAAGACAAACCCCAAAGCCAGTACCCTTAAAACTTCCTCTTCACTCAACTATATCATTCATCCAACTAATATTATAATCTCCCCACATCTTTCTCAACTCAAACCACGGATAGTCTTCCTTTATCAACGCATTTCTCCCCGCAAAACGACCCACAAGGTACTAAAACCATTATCTTAAGATAGTTACCAAATATAATCACAATAAGCTCTCAAATTCCTTTTTGAGACTTAATAGCTCTCATTCTTCATTTAGTCCTACATCCTCATAAAAGATTACACTAACGACTAACAACTCTATCTGAATATTCATTCATAATTTCTCATTTAAATCTCTTATCTCCCCATTACATAAACCCAACACTTCAAACTGCCAAATTCTATAATAATGATATACTAACAATACAGCACCAAATACCCATACATCTCACACAAGTCACTACCTAGAGTACTTCCAACGCCATAAATGATTCCACTAAACTTTCCACAGTATTCTCTTCGATTACTAACCACTAATTGCCCACAAAAGATTATTCGCCAATATATATCATATTCTTTTATCATTAAAATCATTCATCATCTCATTCGAAAAATCTTCCATCTTTCATTACTTTTTCGTACCAACTATGTGCTTTGGATCTTTCACACTTACCTCAAGCTAAGTTCTTCCAAATATCCCTCTTCTAACTTGCCTCATTCGAACCCAAATATTCCCAATGCAAATCATTTCACGACTCATAAATATCTTTAAATTACTTCTTTCTATAGCCTCTATTAATCTTTGCTTTACCAATTCGCTATTTATACTTTGAACTAGCTATAATTACTCATCATATATATTATTATCTCATTAGCATACCTCAAAACGATGCTTACCTCGTATCATACTTTCCGTAATATTTCATCTCCATAATTGTCTTTTAATTATCCGGATTTCCACCAAAACAATAACATCCAAGTTTTATTTACGCATCAAGCGGACTAAACTCTCTAGGTACCATCATCATCACATTCTTTTATATCGGTCATCATCATATATATCCTTAATCAACTCAAACATCCTCATTTTCCTCTATATTTTAAACATATTCTCCTTTATAACCATTCATATCTCTCTTCTCAATCCTCAATTCATACATTACCATTCTCTTATTATCATTTGATCATATAAACACACCAGCTCTATCTAAATTGCTCAATACACAACATTATTACATTTCTCATATCACAAAACTGATTCCCTCTCTCACACAAGGCTCTTAAATCTATTCATCTTAATTATATATGGCCACATGCACCTCTCTTGAAAACCATACTATCATAGAAGGCAATTTTTACTTATAGAGACCGCCAAACTCACTCCCCAAGATGCCACTTCCTTACGCATATTCAAAATATGGAACAACTTAATACATAGTTTAACACAACAATACATTGACTTAACAATATCATGATTCACCTGTTGTGACGAAGCGTCTCGGTCGAGTGCAACACACTCGGTCGAATACAAGACACTCGGTCGAGTACACACTCTACTCGGTCGAGTAAGATGCACTTGGTCGAGTGCAAATTCCTGTAACCATCAAGAAATAAAAATTTAAGACACTCGGTCGAGTGCCCTAATGCACTCGGTCGAGTACAACAGACTTCTCAGCACAGACCAGTTTTTGTAAAACGGGCATATCTCCCTCAATTCTAAGTCGATTTTGGCTCATGAACAACCGTTAGAACCGTAACAAGACAAGATATCACCTCCAATTGAAATTATATCAATATAATTTCTAGAACTCAAGTTATAGCAGTTTAAATAAAGATCTTCCAAAATCAAACTTCATAAAATTCAAGTTTTTGTTACCAAACAGAATATCAATCCTTCACCATACTTCATATCACATAAAAGACCATAGTACACAACCATTTACATGTTCCCATTATCTCAACGTATCAATATGTTTTAACTTTAAATCATACTCCATTCATGCCAATTATTCCACATAACTTTATCATACCACACATACTTCATATATATAACATATGGTACAACCATAATATACTTCTCGTGCTTAAATCAAATTCATCCAGTTCATATGCATCTTATACATGCTTCACATAACCATATATAATTCATATATACATGCTTGCCAAAGATAAACAAATTTTTCATGCGTATAAATTATAATCACATCTGTTCACACATGTCTCATTCCTTACATGCTTACATAATACAATCATATTCCATGATCATACTCCACCTCCACTTCACGTCATTCTCAACAATCATGCATAAGAGTTCACATCAAGTACACATATACGCCGTGACACTTCCCCGTCGTTAGCGGCTAAGAGCTATATGGGCAAGATTGCGATTTCGGGACGTCTCGCAAATCTTTACAGTAGCTCCCTATGACTCCTACCCGGGTTCATTTTATCAGACGCTCCTAACTCATTGAGTTCATTGTTTTAGGTTCCAAAATAGTTCGCTCTAATACCACTTTGTAACACCCTCATATTCCAAGGTGCCTTACAAGACCTTCTTAGTACATGGGAACGCTACCATCTCGGTGCCCGAGGTAGTATATATATCAAATCAAGCGATAAAGAAACAAAACTTTAATTAATAAATGATTTAAATCCAATACATGGTCTCAAATAGACGGCATACCGTCTTACCAAAAAATGCAAATAACAATGTGCCAAGTAGACCTAGCAAACGTGTCAGTTGGGTCGGGTTCGGGTGCGTCCAATTCGCGTCGGATCATCGGGGTTTGTTAATTTATCAGGTTAGTCCAAGTCGGGTCGAGTCCTTTCGGGTGTCGGGTCTATTTCGGGTTTGTTGTTCGGATCATTTTTTGGTAAATAGTTATTTCAAATCAGGTTAGTTCGTGTCGCCATCATTTAAGTCGGCTTCTAAGAGATTCTAATTTTTCCACTTATCGTAATAAAATATTCAAGATAACCTCTTTTATGATATTTTATAGAAGTACTTTAAGGTATACTGAATATTAGCCTCGTCAAATTAATGTAATAATATTAATTTTGACTTCAAATTACCTTGTCCGGGTCACTTCGGGTCATTTAAATCTGGTCACTTTCGGGTCGGGTGATTTCGGGTCGGGTTGTTTCGGGTCGGGCCGGTTACGGGTCTAGTAGAATTCGGGTCAAGTTCAGGTCGGGTCGGGTTAATTCAGGTTTCGGGTTATATCCGGGTTTTGCAACTCGGGTTAGTTTCGGGTCTCGGGTCACCCTTTTCGGGTCGGGTTGATTTTGCCAGGTCTAGTACCAAGTTCTATAAAATAACTAATGTCTAACACTTCATTATACTCCGCGGAAGCTATGACACGACAATGGTGATCTCCATCAACATCCCAGCGCAGCTCATCTAGTTACCTGTTGATCACCTGCTCACCATTCCCCAATGGATCACACCAGTTTTGTAAAACATTCACGGGGTCAGTAACAGAATATATCGACCAATGTACAAGACAAGCAAAAGGGAAAGAGAAATCGGAGGGCCACCGCAGCGGACAAATGAGTAGACTCAGGTTACCATCCCTACTCTACAAAAACCACAAATTGACCCTGCACCGCAGTCCCAAACAACGAAATTCCATCTCACCGCAGCGAGAAAAATCCGAAACATTAATGTGCACATCCCACACGTAGCGGGATAACTACGGGGGCGAACTCAGGGTGTGATCCGTCTCCCAACGGAATCACCAACCAGTAACCATAATAGCCATCGTAACAACCCAAACTCCAATCTAGAACTCCATCATCATCATCATAAATCAAAAAATCAAGTATCGTACAATATTTCATCACATAAATTAGCATAAGCAAATACTGAGTAGGGAAACCCTACCTTTTAGCAAATCCGCAAATACGCACAAGCAAGGAAATCAAAAGTCCTCTTCTACGAATTCTCCACCTATACTTTTAGTAATCATCTAATTAATACTACCACTTTTCCCTTTTTCCCGCGATTCAATTAGGGTTTCATAAATCAATATGAACAATAATAATAACCATGTAGACAATCACTTACCGATTGGAACCAACAAGACAAAAGCAATAGATCCGGCTTGAAATGATTAAGGATGATCTTTAGAAACTTTGAGGGAGTTTGATAGAGTATTTAGAGAGATTAGGGTTTTGATAAAGAAGCGTAAACTAAAATTAGGTTTTAATCTTTTTTATTAATCCTTAACCAAACCGTCCGAACTAATCTTGCAGACCAGTGTACTCGTTCGAGTACCATATGTACCCGGTCGAGTACACCTCACTTGGTCGAGTGCTCACCACACACGGCCGAGTGCCCAAGAACAGAATAATGTTCAACTGACAGACCAACCCTACTCGGCCGAGTACACAATCCACTCGGTCTAGTACGCTTTACTCGACCAAGTACCTAGTACTCAGGAATACGGAGTATCACACACCCAACCAATATGCTGCCCCATCTTGTAAAGAAAAAGGGAAAAGCACTTGCTTGACTTGGTCTTGTGTTACTCCAGGTTTTAAGGGAATGGAGCAACAATAATTAGTTAACTTCTCCATATGTTTCGCAGGATCCTCATTCGAACCTCCTACAAACATACTTCGCTCCACCAAATTGATGTAAGACAGGCGAATCTCAAAAGTACTATCATCTGTAGTTGGGAGTTTGAATCCTTTGGGAGTTTATGTAAGGGTTGGTTCTGAATGGTTGACTAGAGTAGACATGATTGTAGTCACGGCAAAAATAGAAGTATCCTCTTCTAAGGACTGCTTTTCTGCAATAAAATCGGCATAGATGGAGTCAAGCGTACTCAAGTCTTCGGCTTGATGGATTTCCTTCCAAAAGTTTCGTCTAGAATGGAGAGTCTTTTCTGGTTCGGGATTGAATGGTACCTGCTCGGACCTGAGAGACCTGGGCATAAACAAACACTAGAGAAAGACATAAAGACAAACTAAATTAAAACAAACATAAAATTGTTGCCTCCCCGGCAGCGGCGCCAAATTTGATAAGGCTAAAGTTGTGTCACCTTAATCAAAGTAATCCTAATTCACTGCTAACTAATAGAATTCACATGGAGGCGGTAATAATCTAGTTTGCTAATACCAGATCCGTCTTAAGGTAACAATTTCTTGAAGGTTTGATTTTTGGTGTCTAAACTAACTGCAATAATAATAATAATAAAGGATGAATTAAATAAGATTAAAAGTCTAGGGTCTCAGGTTCACTAGGATTATTATTAGGGATAGAGAGATAATCAATTAACATGCAATAAAGTTATCTAAGGTCACACGATCGATCGATTCAATTATGCTCTTTAGATCTACACTTTAATATGCGATCGCTATCATTAAACGAGTTCTATTCAATTATCGTAGCCTATATTAGTCTCAACTGTAACACCCGCAAATGTACCCTATTTGTAATTTAAAAATATTATACGGATACTTTTCAGTGAAATTAAGTTTTTATTTTAGAATTTAATTTTCCGAGTCGAATTTAGAATTTCCGAGTTCGTATTTGGAATTTCCGCGAGATTCCATGTGAATCCCGTCTTAAGGCGACTTTGACTTTTTCTTGACTTTTCCTTATACACCTCATACTACCTCCCTTTAACCTATTTTTCATTCACACAACTCAAATTTCCTTCTTCCTTAAGAAAACCAAAAACATTGCCTCCATATTTGATCCAAGCTTATAATCGTCATATCTTGCTCATTTCTCGCTCAAATTCACGTAAGTTCGTCTTATTCTTCCCCTCTTAACTTCCTCTTTCCGTATTGATAATAAAATTACCGTCTTTCTCGCTTTTCAAACTTTCCGTCTTTCACAAGGTGAAGTAAATTCATCTTTTGTCATCTAATTGTAGGTGGAGACTTTCTAGAAATCGATTGAAGTCGCATAAAGGTAACGGTGAAGGGTTACTCGATATCATTTACGTGTTTTATGTGTTTTCTAGGCTAGTAATCGTATTTAGATTATGGTTAGTATGCTTAGGACTTGTGTTGTTGTTGTTGGTTGTTGTTAGTTGTTAATTGATATGAGAATTGATGGTTTGTGATGATAAATGAGGATTTTTGTTGTTGGTAACTTGTTGTGATTTGATCGTTCCTGAATCCCGTGAAGGACGCTGGCTGCGTCGTGGGACGCTGGCTGCGTCGTGGGACGCTGGCTGCACCGTGGGGCGCTGGCAGCGTTACGCGCGGCCGACTGCAGTTTTCCTGCACTGACCCCTTTTCGTAAAATGATCATATATCCTTTGTTACTTGCTTGTTTTGGGCTTGTGACATCCCGTTGGAACCGTAAGAGAATAAGCTATCACCTCTATTTGGAATTTCTGCATTTGCATGTCTAGAACTCTAGTTATGATCGTTTGAAGTGGACCTTTGTTTTAGTTTGTTTCCAAACAACGTTGTTTTGGAGAGGTGATCTATGTTTTTATTCATTATGCTTCATAAACTTGTTCTAATGCTTATGTATCATGTATTGATTCATTTTTATCATAGTTAAGTTTATATAATTCCCTAATCACATGTTTTGTGACGGTTTTTGGTATGTTCCACTTTGAGTCGGTTTTTACAAATGATACGGTTTGAGCACTATTTTGTCTTGTGCTTTGTACTCTCATTCCATTGGCTACCTCCACGTTCGTAAGGCTGGAATGTCGGAACGGGGAGGTATCCTACTGCTTAATTGCATGTGTTAGTGGGCATACGACGACGTTGTTGGGAGGCGAACGCTATGCGTTGATCGACCCGGCCGTCAACTGTTGTGTACTTGCGAGGTGGTGTTATTTGCATGTAGCGTACCGCTTGTTATGTGGCTTGAGCTCTTTTCCGCCTCTTTCGTGAATGTTTGCTACCGAATTTGGGGTACTCGGCGTCATATGATTGACCGAGTCTTGGATGCGAAACGTTTATCGCATGTCGAACTGGAAAATGCGATTCCGGGATTCTGGCCCGATTTAGACTAGGACCGTATTATTATCGTCGTCCTACCGGAGGAAATTAGTGAACATATACGAAATGTGATCGTGTATGCGTTCAGGGAAATGTTTATCCCGTGGATGCCTGTTAATCATACTTGCCATGTACACGGTGCTAGTGCTTTTCATTTACCGTGAGAGATGTCGTCTTTGTGTCGTTGTGTTTGGATGGGTGATTACATGATTGATTATTCATGGTCATTCGATGACTTGGCATGGTTTGTTTGTCGAGTCTCAATCTTATCAAACTTATACCGCTAACGGTGAGATTCAAGCCCTAGTGAGCGTATTCGGTTGCCTAAGAGTTTCTTCCCCGAGTCTTTGAATAACATGATGGATTCGGATTTGTATTCCATATGTTCTTATCATTATATCGAATTGCCTATCTATTCTTATCGTATCTCACATGTATATCTATATGTATGCATGCTCTACTTTTGTATTTCCTTCTATGTACGTTTAATGTGATATGGCTGGGAGAACCCGGAGTTACTCCCCACTGACTTTGGCGTTCATGTTTGTCATGGATGAACAGGTTGCTTGCATGGTTGACTTTTTGGCTA
This sequence comes from Heliosperma pusillum, assembly GCA_022085475.1. Taxonomy (NCBI): domain Eukaryota; kingdom Viridiplantae; phylum Streptophyta; class Magnoliopsida; order Caryophyllales; family Caryophyllaceae; genus Heliosperma; species Heliosperma pusillum. Next base: position 43,148 of record JAIUZE010046341.1, read on the forward strand.
TGATATTTTGGGGTTCGGGTGTGAGCTAGCGGGCGTTGTCCCTGGAAGATTAACCTCTAGTCGTTAATTAGCTAGTTTGCTAAACACTTCGTCTTTTGTTAACACTTTGAGAGACTACGTCTCTTGTGGTATTTTTATTTAGTTTGTAATATTTTGACACTCCTCGTTTTATCTTTCTCGCATGTATAAAAGTTTTAAAAAAATACCGTATTTCCGACTACACGGGGTAATTTCATCTTGACCAGCTATGTTAGATAGGGTAATTTCGTCTAAACGGGGTAATTTCATCATGCTTGTATGTTTTATATTTCCGCATTCGCGATGGTTGTCACATCGTATCCTTGACTCCGCTAACAATGGTCGTTTCGATCAGATCGATGTAGAAATAGTGTGGAAAAATATCCGTATATTTCACCTCTAAATTTCAGGATTATAACAAAAATTATAAGATACGAAATAACGAGTCATATATGAATATAACGATATAAATAAGGGATAAAAATCAACCTTTGGTCCTTACAAATTGGCTTAAGAACAATATCAAAAGTATGATATCTCCTACTAGTTGCACCCAAAATGCTCCTTGATATGCCTTAATCGTGCTAGAACGATTATACAAAAATTACCGTTAATTTTATTGGAGGTTTGATGATAGATCTAGAGAGAAAAATCACCCTAGTGTTTTGTTTGTGCCGTCACATCTATCACAAAACCCTAGTGATTTTTCTTTTTATTCTCACCTAATCATATTAGCTAGGTTTTTCTAAAATAAGAAATTGCAATTAGGATCCTTTCCAAACCCATTTGGACCAAGTAGATATATCCATTTATTGCTTCATATTTTTCGGTCACACCTAGTAAATAACATCCATTGTATTATTATAATTATCGTCACTAATATCGTCATCTTATTAATAGGTCCACTCAACCTTTTGCAGTCGATTTATTAATACTTGTCTGACAATATTTACAATAATTATTACGAGTAATACATTTGCTTAATTAAATATAACGGTTTATATTTAATCACGAATTAACTGATTAGTTCATTTAAGCTAACATTATTTACATTAATTAAATATAACAGTTTATATTCAATTTACGAATTAACAGTTTAATCCGACTATCATCATCATTTTTTACTAACCTTTTAGTCAAATACATCGACTAACCTTTTAGTCGTATAAGGCATCAATATGACTATATTATTCATATAATCACATCTCTCAGACACATCCTATAGGTGTGACTTATAGGGACCAGTTGATCACCGCCATAATAAAATCACAATAATGTCAAACTTCTAGCGAGCCAACCGTTATTGATAAACGTTAATCAACTGATTATTATACAAAGTATACCCTGTGACCCTACAGAGATTTATTTATGTTATTGCACTAACTGTGGAGGACACTGGCTCCAACAATCTCCCACTTGTCCGTACAAGTGTATGTGCGATAACCGATTCTCATATCCATAATAAATTTCTCCCACTCAATGTATACCAATTTGCAAAGTCCGTATTAACAAAGGTCATAGTTTACAAGTGATCAGTATCAAGAGTGGTTTCCTCGACTAGAGAGTAACTTAACTGATAAACGAATCTTTATTCGAGCATGGCCATGCATTTCAGTTACAACTCCTCGAGTGGCCCTGATAAATAACATAACCTGATAAAGGTTGGATATTTTCTTTAACTCGAATCTTGCAGATACAAGCGCAGTATGAAATGACCCAGTAAAAATCTACTTAGCCTCCTGTTACGGTCGACCATGAGAAAGAAACCAAAGTAACCCAAAAACTGCTTTAATCTCAAGAGACAGTCGATAGTCAAAAGAATCGACTCTAGGAACACCATGGACGTCCTATCCACGACCTGGCACCTAATGTTCTGAAACATTTAGGACTCCATAACGTCGTCACAAAATTATCCTGCGAGGTATCATCATAACTTGCATATGTGATCGATCAGTCAACTGTTTGACTTATGGCTCGTTGAACCCACCATCAATCGACTTCACAGAACAATTGCCAGCCAGAGTTATCAGCTCATGTAGGCGATTACGGACCAAAACAAATATAATGTAATTCAGTTCACTTTGTGGTGTTCAATGTTGTCAGTACAACCCACATGAAAAACAAAATATAAAACAATACGATGATTTCATAGATAGTTTTATAAAAAAGATACATGTGTCTAATCCATATAAAACAACTAATACAACTCAGGAACACGTTTGATTCCCATGGAAATAACGTGCCCTTCATGCTTATCATATCTCAATGGTTTAGTGAGAGGATCTACGACGTTATCATCCGTAGCAATCTTGTCTATCACTATCTCCCTTTGCTCCACGTAATCTCGGATCATGTGAGCCTTCCGTTGTACATGCGTAGACTTGTTGCTGGACTTAGGCTCCTTAGCCTGGAAGATGGCACCACTATTATCACAATAGATGGTGATCGGGTCATCCGAACTAGGAACTACAGTTAGTCCCTGTAATAATTGACGCATCCATATAGCTTCCTTCGCAGCCTCTGAAGGAGCATAGTACTCGGACTCAGTCGTAGAATCTGCTATAACACTTTGTTTGGAGCTTTTTCAGCTGACCGCAACGCCATTAAGAGTAAAAACGTATCCAGACTGAGATTTCGAGTCATCTCGATCCGTTTGGAAGCTAGCATCTGCGTAACCAATTGCGCATAGCTCAGTGTCACCTCCATAAGTCAATACCCAATCCTTAGTCCTCCGTAGGTACTTAAGGATGTTTTTGACAGCCATCCATTGTGTTTCACCTGGATTGCCTTGGTACCGACTCGTCATACTCAATGCATATGCCACGTCTGGACGTGTGCATATCATGGCATACATGATCGATCATATAGCTGATAAGGAATCCGACTCATGCGCTCGACCTCTTCCGACGTCTTTGGTGCCCGAGCTTTACTCAATTGCATCCCAGAAATCATAGGAAGGTTCCCCTTCTTGGAGTTGGTCATGCTGAACCTCTCAAGAATCTTATCTAAATAAGACTCCTGACTGAGGGATAACATCCGTCGTGATCTATCTCTGTAGATACGGATCCCCAAAATTCTTTGTGCCTCGCCCAGATCTTTCATCTGGAAATGGTTCTTTAACCAAACTTTTACCGAAGTTAAGAGAGGTATGTCATTCCCAATCAAGAGTATGTCGTCAACATACAATATTAGGAAGCCAATCTTGCTCCCACTCGACTTGATATATAAGCATGGTTCCTCGACTTATCGAGTAAATCCATTCTCTTTTAGCACGTGGTCGAAACGATGATTCAACTCCGAGAAGCTTGATTAAGTCCATAAATGGAACGCTTAAGCTTGCATACCTTCTTAGGATTTTTAGGATCAATGAAACCTTCGGGTTGTACCATGTACAACTCCTCCTCCAAATAACCGTTTAAGAAGGCGGTTTTCACATCCATCTGCCAAATTTCATAGTCATGAAAAGCGGCAATCGCTAAGATTATCCGAATGGAACGCAGCAGAACTACGGGTGCAAAAATTTCATCATAGTGCAATCCTTGCACTTGAGTGAAACCATTTGCCACTAGTCGTGCCTTGTAGGTATCTAGTTGTCCTTCTACAGAATGCTTTATTTTGTAAAGCCATTTGCACTAAAGAGGCCGAACCTTATCAGGTAAGTCAACCAGATCTCATACGTCATTCTCATACATAGAGTCCATCTCGGATTGCATGGCGTCAAGCCATAGCTTAGAGTCGGAACAGGTCATGACACCTTTATAGGTAGCGGGTTCGTTACTCTCTAGGAGTAAAACGTCTTCTCTCTCATTCTCCTCGACCATACCAATGTATCTGTCTGGAGGAATGGAGACTCTACCCAACCTTCTGGGTTCCAAAGGAATATTAACCGCAGCCGATGATGAAGGAACAGTTTCCTCCATTGATTGCTCGGTTGTTGGTTCTTGAATCTCCGACAGATCAAAGGTTCCATTACTTGTCCTATTCTCGAGAAACTCTTTCTCTAAGAACGTCGCACTAGCCGCAACAAAAACTCGATGTTCGGTAGGCGAATAGAAGTAATGACCAAACATCCCTTTTGGATAACCAATAAAGTATGTCTTGACCGATCGCGGGCCGAGCTTATCGTCAGGTCTCCACTAATTACTTGTCCTATTATACAAAAATTACCGCTAATTTTATGTGAGGTTTGATGATAGATCTAGAGAGAAAAATTGAGAGAAAAATCACCCTAGTGTTTTGTTTGTGCCGTCACATCTATCACAAAACCCTAGTGCTTTTTCTTTTGATTCTCACCTAATCATATTAGCTAGGTTTTCCTAAAATAAGAAATTGCAATTAGGATCCTTTCCAAACCCATTTGGACCGAGTAGATATATCCATTTATTGCTTCATATTTTTCGGTCACACCTAGTAAATAACATCCATTGTATTATTATAATTATCGTCACTAATATCGTCATCTTAATAATAAGTCCACTCAACCTTTTGCAGTCGATTTATTAATACATGTCTGACAATATTTACAATAATTATTACGAGTAATACATTTGCTTAATTAAATATAACGGTTTATATTTAATCACGAATTAACTGATTAGTTCGTTTAAGCTAACATTATTTACATTAATTAAATATAACAGTTTATATTCAATTTACGAATTAACATTTTAATCCGTCTATCATCATCATTTTTTACTAACCTTTTAGTCAAATACATCGACTAACCTTTTAGTCGTATCAGGCATCAATATGACTATATTATTCATATAATCACATCTCTCAGACACATCCTATAGGTGAGACTTATAGGGACCAGTTGATCACCGCCATAATAAAATGACAACAAGGTCAAACTTCTAGCGAGCCAACCGTTATTGATAAACGTTAATCAACTGATTATTATACAAAGTATACCCTGTGAACCTACAGAGATTTATTTATGTTATTGCACTAAATGTGGAGGACACTGGCTCCAACAAATAGCTAGTGCAACTATCGAGTCAATGGCAATTCACGACTCTCAGTATAGCAACTCACGTGCTATGCCGCTCAAAACCAAGCAGGAAGATTCTAGTAAAGTAGCACTCCTAGAAGCCCAATTAGCCCTTCTGCAGCAACAAGTAGGAAGCTCTTCCCAACCCAAGGAACATGTTAACGTCACTAACCACGTAGTGATATGTGAGACATGTGGGGTTGGAGGACACAGTTTTCAAGAATGTAGGAGTTCGTTGGAGCAAGTCAATGCCTATAAAGCATATAGGCAGGGTAATGCTTTCTCAAACTTCTATAATGAGAACACGAAGAACCATCCTTTTTTATCCTACAAAAGCACCAATATTAAGAATCCCCACCATCAGATTCAACAACCATTCATACCACATCAACAAAAGCCCTATAATCCACATGGTTTTCAAAACCAGAGACCTTCATTTCAACCCAACTTCAATCAACCTTACCAACCTCAACACCAACCACCCAAAATCAAAGCCAACCCAATGACTCAAGCTTGAGCAAGATTGAATCCATGCTTCTCCAAGTTGTTCAAAAACAAGATTCAATGTTTGCTCAACTTCAAAAGAGTGATCAAGCTCAAAATGCTGTCATCAAGATGCTTGAAACTCAAATGGCCCAATTAGCTGCCTCTAACACCCAAAGAAAACAAGGCCAACTCCCACCTCAAGGTGAGCAACCGAGGGACACTGCTAATGCTATCACCCTTAGGAGTGGTACCACTTATAAGAAACCTCAGCAACCAAACGAAACAATAGTTAAGCCGACACCAGTAGAGAGCCAAAAAGAATCCCAACCATCCACCGCTAAGGAAGCGGAAAACAAAGAAAAGAAGGATAAACCTGAAAAGGAACCCATCAAAATTCAAGTTCCATTTCCCCAACGTTTGAGGAGAAATCATAAGGAAACCCAGTTTAGCAAATTCATGGAAGTAGTCAAAAACCTCCAAGTAACGGTTCCCTTCACTGAATTAACACTCAAATCCCTTCTTACACGAAATTCATGAAGGATATCCTAACTAAGAAGAGGACTTTAGATGATGTTCAAATCATAGCATTCACAGCTGAGTGGAGTGCTTTGTTGCAAAATAAGTCCCCTCCTAAGTTAAGGGATCCAGGTAGTTTCTCTATACCTTGCACTATAGGCACCTACACAATCGATAAAGCTATGCGACCTAGGTGCTAGTGTAAGCGTCATGCCCTATTCCATATGCGAAAAATTGAATATGGGAATTCTCAAATACACCAGTATAACTCTGCAAATGGCCGACCATTCTCTAAAACAACCTATGGGAGTTTTAGAAGATGTGCATGTCAAAGTAGGAAGGTTTTTCATTCCCGTCGATTTCATCGTGCTAGATATGGCTGAAGATTCGCAAATCCCTATTATTTTAGGAAGGCCATTCTTACACACTGCCGGAGCAGTAATCGATGTTAAAAATGGAAAATTGATATTAGAAATAGGTGATGATAAAGTCACCTATAATTTAAACAGTGAAATGAAAAGCCCCATGCTAGAAGAGCCTTGCTGTTTCATTGATATTGTCGACTCAGTTATTGATGAATCTCTGTATCCATCAATAATCGAGGATCCTTTAGAAGCAATCTTATTGCTAGAGGATATCTCTGAGAATGACAATTTCGAGATCAGTGAGCTGGAAAAGGACCTGACAGGAAAAGAGATACCGTCAGAAGAAGTTGAAGAGTTCATAAGCTTGATTGATACTCCTGCCAAGGCAGAAGTACATAAACCTGAACTAAAACCTCTTCCCTCGAATCTAAAATATGCTTTTTTAGATGAATTTGAGTATTGCCCAGTTATAGTGAGTGCTCTCCTAGATGAAAATCAGTTAACCTCACTATTGACCGTCTTGAAAAAGCACAAAAAGGCAATAGGTTACAAACTTGAAGATCTAACTGGCATAAGCCCAGACTTCTGCATGCATAGAATCAATTTAGAAGAAGGCCAAAAACCTTGTGTTCAAGGAGAACGCCGTCTTAATCCCAACATGCAGGAAGTAGTTAAAACTGAAGTTATGAAATTGCTAGATGCTGGCATAATCTATGCAATCTCTGACTCTAAATAGGTTAGCCCTGTTCAAGTTGTTCCTAAGAAAGGAGGAACAACAGTAGTCAAAAATGAGAAAAATAAGCTCATCCCCACAAGGATTGTGACGGGGTGGCGTATGTGTATTGTCTACAGAAAGCTTAATCAATCAACTAGGAAAGATCACTATCCTCTGCCCTTCATTGATCAAATGCTAGAGAGGTTAGCTTGTCACGAGTACTTCTGTTATCTAGATGGTTACTCAGGATTTTTCCAAATTCCTATCCACCCTGAGGACCAAGAGAAAACCACCTTCACCTGTCCCTATGGTACTTTCGCTTATCACAGAATGCCATTTGGCTTGTGTAATGCACCTGCCCTTTTCCAGCGTTTCATGACCAGTATCTTCTCTGATTTAGTTGAATCTATCATGGAAGTATTTATGGACGACTTTAGAGTCTATGGCATTTCCTTTGATAATTGTTTAACAATTCTATCCAGAGTTCTAAAACGCTGTGAAGAAGTCAACCTTGTTCTCAACTGGGAAAAGTGTCACTTCATGGTGAACGAAGGTGTAGTTTTAGGAAACATCGTTTCAGAAAGAGGTATAGAAGTGGATCGAGCTAAGATCCAAGTTATTGAACAGCTGCCACCAGCTGCTAATGTAAAAGGAATCAGGAGTTTCCTTGGCCACGGCGGTTTCTACCGATGATTTATAAAAGATTTTTCAAAAATAGCCAAGCCCCTGACTGAGCTCCTTTTCAAGGATGCACCTTTTAATTTCACAAAGGTACGCCTTGAGGCATTCAACAAAATCAAACGCGCTTTCATCATCGCACCTATAATCTAGTCGCCTGATTGGAATCTGCCCTTTGAACTGATGTGCGATCGAGTGATTATGCCGTAGGAGTTGTTTTAGGGCAAAGAAAGGAAAAGTTCCTTCATGCAATTTACTATGCTAGTAAAACCTTAGATCCTGCCCAAATCAACTATGCCACCACTGAGAAAGAACTTCTCGCCATTGTCTATGCCTTAGACAAATTTCGCTCATACCTAATAGGATCGAAAGTCATTGTCTATACTGACCATGCTGCTTTGAAATATCTGCTTTCAAAGAAAGAAGCAAAACCTAGACTTATCCGATGGATCTTACTCCTTCAAGAGTTTGATTTAGAGATCCGGGATAAGAAAGGAGCAGAGAATGTAGTCGCTGACCACCTCTCAAGGATAAGACTAACTGAAATAGGATTACCAACGCCAATTAATGATTCGTTCGCTGATGATTCATTAATGGCAATTGCGGACTCTTCTCCTGGGTATGCTGATATTGCCAATTTCCTTGTCAGTCATCAGCTACCTTCTGACCTTTCTTATAACCAAAGAAAGAGATTTTTGCATAATGCAAAATTCTTTGTTTGGGATGACCCCTATCTTTTCAAGCAGTGCTCAGATGGTCTGTATCGACGATGTATCCCCCAGTGGGAAGTAAAAGAAGTTTTAGAAGGATGCTACTCATCTGCTTATGGTGGTCATCATGGTCCATCCAAGACCGTAGCCAAAGTCTTACAATCCGGGTTTTTCTGGCCCTCGATGTTTAAAGATTCAAAAGACTTTGTTATGGCTTATGATGCTTGTCAACGAATAGGTCAAATATCCAAGAGACATGAAATGCCTCAAAACGGCATATTAGAAGTCGAGATATTCGATGTCTGGGGTATTGACTATCAAGGACCATTCCCTTCTTCAAATGGAAATCGTTACATTTTAGTCGCTGTCGACTATGTTTCAAAGTGGGTAGAAGCAATTGCCCCCCTCACCAATGATGCTAGAGTTGTGATACGACTATTTAAGAAGATCATCTTTCCGCGTTTTGGTGTACCCAGAGCCGTGATGAGTGATCGAGGAACTCATTTCGGAGAAAAGCAGTTAGACACTCTGCTTGCCAAGTATGGTGTGTATCACAGACGAGGATTAGCCTACCACCCTCAGACCAACGGACAAGTAGAAGTATCAAACAGAGAGCTAAAAACAATTCTTCAAAAAGTAGTCTCAAGATCTAGAACCGATTGGAATAATAAGCTCGATGACACCTTATAGGCTTATCGCACAGCTTTCAAAACCCCGATTGGAACATCTCCTTATCGATTGGTTTATGAAAAGGCTTGTCATCTCCCTATCGAGTTAGAGTACAAAGCTCACTGGGATATCAAAGAACTCAACTTAGACACTAAGCTTAGCGCTGATAGACGACTTTTGCAACTCAATGAGCTAGAATGTAACACCCGGAAATGTACCCTATTTTTCTAGTAGAAATATTTTACGAAATCTTTTCAGCGAATTTAAGTTTTAAATTAGCTTTTTATGTTTCGAGTCGAATTTAGAATTTCCGAGTTCGTATTTGGAATTTCTGCGAGATTCCATGAAAATCCCGCCTTAAGGCGAGTTTGACTTTTCTTGACTTTTGAGCCGCCTTTGACTTTAGTTGACTTTCTCCTTCATATACTCCCTTCCTCACCCTAAACCTAATTCATTTCTCACAACTCATATATTTCTTCTTCCTCACTAAGAAACCAAAGAAACCTAGCCTCCATTTTTGATCCGTCTTCAAATCGTCACTACTCCTTTGTTACTCGCTCAAATTCGCGTAAGTTCGTCTTATTCTTCCCCTCTTAGCTTCCTCTATCCGTTTTGGTAATAAAATTACCGTCTTTCTCGCTTTTTAAATTATCCGTCTTTCTCAAGGTGAATGATATTCATCTTTTATTATCTAATTGTATGTAGGTGGAGACTAGGAAGGTTTAGAATCGATAAAAGACGCGTAAAGGTAACGGTGAAGGGTTACTCGATATCATTTACGTGTTTTACATGATTTCCATGTTAGAATTCGTTTTTGGAATACAATTAGAAAGCTTAGAAATTATGATTTTGAGGATGATTGTTGTTAGTTGATGATTGTTGATGATAAATATTGATTGTTTAGCTAGTTGCTAGATCGATTAGGAAAATACCCCATCTATTTCGAAAATACCCCATCTAATTCGAAAATACCCCATCTATTTCGAAAATACCCCATCTAATTCGAAAATACCCCATCTATTTCGAAAATACCCCAGCTATTTTGTAAGATCACTTTTACTTGTAAAATGGGAAATGATAGGAAGGTGTTGTTGGTTCTCGGGTGGACTCGTGTAAATTCACAGCACCGACCCTTTTTGGTAGAATGCTCATATCTCCTTTGTTACTTGCTTGTTTTGGGCTTGTGACCATTCGTTGGAACCGTAAGAGGATAAGCTATCACCTCCACTTGGAATTTCTGGATTCTCATATGTAGAACTCTAGTTATGACCGTTTGAAGTGAACCCTTGTTTTAGTTAGTTTCCAAACTTGTTGTTTTGGAGAGGGATCTATGTTTTTATTCATTATGCTTCATAAACTTGTTCTAATGCTTATGTATCATGTGTTGACTCATGTTTATCATATTTGAACTTATATGATTCCTTATTCTCATGTTTTGTGACGGTTTTTGGTATGTTCCCACTTTGAGTCAGTTTTTACAAATGTGACGGTTTGAGCACTATTTTGTCTTGTGCTTTGTACTCTCATTCACTTGGCTACCTTCCCGTTCGTAAGGCTGGAATGTCGGAACGGAGAGGTACCCTACTGCTTAATTGCATGTGTAGTGGGCATATGACGACGTTGTTGGGAGTTGAACGCTATGCGTTGTTCGACCCGGCCGTCAAATGTTGTATACTTGCGAGGTGGTGTTATTTGCATGTAGCGTACCGCTTCTTATGAGGCTTGAGCTGTTTTTCCGCCTTTTTCGTGAATTGATCTACCGAATTTGAGGTACTCGGCGTTTATTTTTGTAAGACCGAGTCTTGGATGCGAAATGCTTTATCGCATGTCGAATCGGAACATGCTTTATTCCGAGAGTCTGGCCAGATTTAGACTAGGAACGTATTATTATCGTCGTCCTACCATGAGGAAATTAGTCTACATACGCGAAATGCTTTATCGTGTATGAGTTCAGGGAAATGCTTTATCCCGTGGATGCCTTTTAATCATACCTTGC
>JAIUZE010046342.1:0-36167 GCA_022085475.1 Heliosperma pusillum
ACTTTGCGGACTGGGAGGCGGCATTACGGAATGCTGCCATTGCTGACGGTAAGCTCAAGTACTTGACTGAGCCAATACCGCCAAACCCAGGCCCCAATGCGAGACCTAACGAGACACTTGAATATAGTGACTTCGTTATGAAAGCAGGTGCGATAAAGAGCGTACTCATCTTTGCAATGGAAAGCAATTTGCAAAGACGCTTCATTGCCCAAGGTGCAAACAAGATTTTCACCACGCTCACTAACGAATTCTCAAAAGCACCGAGGATCGTTACTTATAAGCATACCTGTCGCTTCTTTGACGCGAAACTCCAGAAGGGCCAACCGGTTAGCCCACACATTCTTGATATGATTGAGAATGTCGAGAAACTGGAGGCACTTGATTGCAAAATCAGTGAGAGCATAGTCATTGACCGTGTGCTTCATTCACTTCATGATGGTTTTGCCCTTTTCAGGGCAAATTACTATATGAATGATATGAAGAAAAGTCTTGATCAGCTACACTCACTTCTCGTACAGACCGAGAATGATATGAAATTGAGTGGGAGCATGAAGCAAGATGTTCTCATGTTTTCCAACAAGGGCAAAGGTAAGGGCAAGGCTCATGGCAACCTAGCTGTAGGAAAGCCAAAGTTTAAAAAGTCAGGAAACGGCAAGAGTGGGCCTGGTGAGACCAGTGGCTCACAAGGCAAGGCAAAGAGCAAGGATTGTAACATGGAGTGCCACCATTTCCATAAGACTGGGCATTGGAGGAGGAACTGTCCCGTGTACCGTGAGGACATAAAAGCAGGCCGCGTCACTCCTGTTGGTATGTCATCTTTTATTCATATGATTGAGATTAACCATGCAAGTTTCGGAACTTGGGTACTTGATACAGGTTATGGTTCTCATCTGTGTAATCATTTGCAGGGCCTAAGAAACATCACACCTCTCGCAAAGGGTGATGTGGACCTGCGAGTGGGAAATGGAGCAAGAGTTGCTGCAGTTTCAGTGGGAACATATGTAATCCAACTCCCGAGTGGTTTTGAGTTATATTTATATAACTGTTGCTATGTACCCAGTTTATCTAAGAACATTATTTATGTTTCCGTACTAGATAAAGACGGTTTTTCATTTTCAATAAAAGACAATAGTTGTATTTTCTCTTTTAATGAAATGATTTATGGCAAAGCAGTTTCCATGAATGGAATTTATATCTTAGATCAAACCACAGACATATTGCCTGTGAATAATAAGAAATTAAAGGTTGGTGACAAAGATCAAACTTATCTATGGCACTGCCGTATGGGACACATAAATGAGAAACGTGTAAAGAAGCTCATTGACAATGGGACTATCTCCCCATTTGATTACGAATCATTTGGCACGTGTGAATCATGTCTTATCGGCAAAATGACTCGAATTTCCTTCAAAGGTGTTGGAATGCGTGCTAATGACCTATTAGGACTCATACATACTGATGTATGTGGACCTATGTCAATCAACGCAAGAAACGGCTATAGATATTTTATCACTTTCACGGATGATTTGAGTAGATACGGATATGTCTACTTAATGAAGCATAAAAGTGAGTCCTTTGAAAAGTTCAAGGAATACCAGAATAAGGTTGAAAACCAACTGGGAAGAAAGATTAAAGCACTTCATTCAGATCGTGGTGGCGAATATCTTTCAAATGAGTTTGATCAACACCTTAAAGACTGTGGTGTAGTATTACAGTTAACTCCACCTGGAACACCTCAATTAAATGGTGTGTCCGAACGGAGAAATCGAACATTACTTGATATGGTTCGATCCATGATGAGTCACACGGTAGTACCTGATGCATTATGGGGTTATTCTATTTTGTCAGCTGGTCTTATACTTACCCGAAGTCCGTCTAAAGCTGTAGACAAGACTCCATATGAGTTATGGAAGGGAACCGTCCCAAACTTGTCCTTTATTCGGGTTTGGGGCTGCGAGGCTTATGTCAAGTGGAGACACGAGGATAAGCTCGGCCCGCGATTGGTCAAGACATACTTTATTAGTTATGCAAATGGAATGTTTGGTCATTACTTCTATTCGCCTACCGAACAGCGAGTTTTTGTTGCGGCTAGTGCGAAGTTCTTAGAGAAAGAGTTTCTCGAGAATAAGTCAAGTAATGGAACCTTCGATCTGTCGGAGATTTAAGAACCAACAACCAAGTAACCAATGGAGAAAGATGTTCCTTCAACTTCTGCTACGGTTAACATCCCTATGGAACCTAGGAGGTCGAGTAGAGTCTCCATTCCTCCAGACACATACATTGGTATGGTCGAGGAGAATGAGAGAGATAATGTTTTACTCCTAGAGAGTAACGAACCCGCTACCTATAAAGGTGCCATGACCTGTTCCGACTCTAGGCTATGGCTTGAAGCCATGCAATCCGAGATGGACTCCATGTATGAGAATGACGTATGGGATCTTGTTGATTTGCCTGATAAGGTACGGCCTCTTCAGTGCAAATGGCTTTATAAGATAAAGCACTCCGTAGAAGGACAACCAGACACCTATAAGGCACGACTAGTGGCAAAAGGTTTCACTCAAGTGCAAGGATTGCATTATGATGAAATTTTTGCACCCTTAGTTATGTTGCGTTCCATTCGGATAATCTTAGCGATTGCCGCTTTTCATGACTATGAAATTTGGCACATGGATGTGAAAACCGCCTTCTTAAACGGTTATTTGGAGGAGGAATTGTACATGGTACAACCCGAAGGTTTCATTGATCCTAAAAATCCTAAGAAAGTTTGCAAGCTTAAGCGTTCCATTTATGGACTTAAGCAATCTTCTCGGAGTTGGAATCATCGTTTCGACCAGGTGATAAAAGAGAATGGTTTCACTCGATCGGTCGAGGAACCATGCTTGTATGTCAAGTCGAGTGGGAGTAAGATTGTCTTCTTTATATTGTATGTTGATGACATACTCTTGATTGGGAATGACATCCCTCTCTTATCTTCGTTAAAAGTATGGTTAAAGAACCATTTCCAGATGAAAGATCTGGGTGAGGCACAACGCATATTGGGGATCCGTATCTATAGAGATAGATCACGACGGATGTTATCACTCAGTCAGGAGTCTTATATAGATAAGATTCTTGAGCGGTTCAGCATGACCAACTCCAAGAAGGGGAACCTTACAATGATTTCTGGGATGCATTTGAGTAAAGCTCAGGCACCCAAGACATCGGAAGAGGTCGAGCGCATGAGTCGTGTTCCTTATGCATCAGCTATAGGATCGATCATGTATGCCATGATATGCACACGTCCGGACGTGGCATATGCATTGAGTATGACGAGTCGGTACCAAGGCAATCCAGGTGAAGCACACTGGATGGCTGTCAAAAACATCCTTAAGTACTCACGAAGGACTAAGGATTGGGTATTGACTTATGGAGGAGACACTGAGCTATGCGCAATCGGTTACGCATATGCTAGCTTCCAAACAGATCGAGATGACTCGAAATCTCAGTCTGGATTCGTCTTTACTCTTAATGGCGCTGCGGTCAGTTGGAAAAGCTCCAAACAGAATGTTATAGCAGATTCTACAACTGAGTCCGAGTATTATGCCGCTTCAGAAGCTGCAAAGGAAGCTATATGGATGCGTCAGTTCTTACAAGGACTAACCGTAGTTCCTCGTTCGAATGACCCTATCACCATCTATTGTGCTAATAGAGGTGCCATCTTCCAGGCTAAGGAGCCTAAGTCCAGCAACAAGTCTAGACATGTACTTCGGAAGACTCACATGATCCGAGATTACGTGGAGCAAAAGGAGATTGTGATAGACCAGATTGCTTCGGATGACAACATCGCGGACCGTCTCACTATACCGTTAAAATATGATAAGCATGAAGGGCACGTCATTTCCATGGGAATTAAACGTGTTCCTGAGTTGTAGTAGCTGTTTTATGTGGATTAGATAAATGTATCTTTTTCATGCACTATTTATAACATCATCGTATTGTTTCATATTTTGTTTTTCATGTGGATTGTACGACAACATTGAACGCCACAAAGTGAAATGAATTACATTATAATTGTTTTAGTCCGTAATCGCCAACATGAGCTGATAACTCTGGCAATTATACTGTGAAGTTGATTGATGGTGGGTTCAACGAGTCATAACTCAAACGGTTGACTGATCGATCACAGATACGAGTTATAAAGATACCTCGTAGGACATCGTGACAACGTTATGGAGTCCTAAATGTTTCATAATATTCGGTGCCAGGTCGTGGATAGGACGTCCATAGTGTTCCTCAGAGTCGATTCTTTTGACTATCGACTGTCTCTTGAGATTAAGGCAGTTTTTGGGTGACTTTGGTTTCTTTCTCATGGTCGACCGTAACAGGAGGCTAAGTAGATTTTTACTGGGTCATTTCATACTGTGCTTGTATCTGCAGGATTCGAGTTGAGGAAAATATCCAACCTTTATCAGGTTTTGTTATTTCTCAGGGCCACTCGAGGAGTTGTAACTGAAATGCATGGCCATGCTCGAATAATGATTCGTTTATCAGTTCAGTTACTCTCTAGTCGGGAAAACCACTCTTGATACTGATCGCTTGTAAAATGCGACTTTTGTAAATACAGACTTTGCAAATTGTTTTACATTGAGTGGGAGAAATTTATGGATATGAGAATCAGGTTATCGCACATACACTTGTAAGGACAAGTGGGAGATTGTTGGAGCTAGTGTCCTCCTCAGTTAGTGTGATAACATGAATAAATCTCTTACAGGTTCACAGGGTATACTTAGTATTCTTATCAGTTGATCAACGTTTATCGATAACGGTTGGCTTGCTAAGAGTTTGACGTTATTGTCATTTTAATGGCGGTGATCAACTAGTCCCTAAAAGTCACACCTAAAGGATGTGCCTGAGAGATGTGATTATATGAATAATATAATCACATTGATGCCTTATTAAATGACTAAAAGGTTAGTCGATGTATATGACTAAAAGGTTAGTCAATGTAATGATGATACGATTATTTAATAACGATTAAATAATATTAGCTGAGGCGAATTAAATGTAATTCGTAATTAAATATAAACCGTTATATTTAATCAATGTATATAATATAAGCTTAAACGAATTAAATTGTTAATTCGTAATTAAACATAAATTTTTATATTTAATTAGCAAATTATAAATATACGGATATTTATAGTTGACGTATATATTATATGACATGCTGATATAACCGAAAAAGGAAGGAGAAAAATAGTCTTTTTCTTCTCATATTTTTCGGCTATTTAGAGTTAAATAAAAGAAAATATCTTCTATTATTCTTTTATGGGAACTAGGTCAAAAAACCCTAACAACAAGAGGAGTAAAAAGGAGAAAAGACTCCTTCCTTCTACTACTTGAGGGACGGCCGAAATAGAGAAAAGAAGAACAAGAAAAATTCAGATTTTTCTCTTGAATTCGATCTATTATTCATCATCACAAAAAGGGAAAAATTAGCAGTAACGTTTCTCTAATATTCTAGCACAAGCAAGGCATATCTTGGAGCATCTTGGGTGCAACAATTAGGAGAATATCGATTTCGATATTGTTCATAGGCCAAATTTGCTAGGGCCAAAGGTTAAATCTAAATTCCTATAATTTTATATTATGCAATTTCATTTATGACTCGTAATTCATATACTATAGTTTCGTTATAATACGTAAAATAATGACGAAATATACCAATATTTCCCACATTAAATTCTAATTACTAAAATTGCGGGTGTTACAACCACATTAGCTTTCCCCTAATGATAGAAGATCTTCATATCATAATCACCTATCAACTCCATCCACCTCCTTTGCCTCATGTTCAACTCTTTCAGGATGAAAATATACTTCAAGATTTTTTGATCACAAAAACATCTTAAAGGCGTTGCCCCATAAAGGTAGTGTCTCTAACGTCAAATAAAAACAACGGCACCCAACTCCAAATCATGAGTAGGAGACTTCTCCTCATACGAATTCAACTGCCTCGATGCATAAGCTATCACCTACAAATTTTACATCAAAACACACCATAATCCGCACTTCAAAGCATCTGTATACAACTCACAATTCTCACTCCCATATGGCAAATCTAAGACAAGAGATGTGCTCAAACACTTCTTTAATGGTTGGAACGCCGTCTCACAGTTCTCATCCAACGAAACTTGTTCTCTTTTCTCATCAATGCCGTCATCGGTCTAGCAATCTTCGAAAAGTCCTTAACAAACCTCATGTAATATCCAAGTAAACACAAAATGCTCCTTACCTCAGCCACATTCTTTGGTGCCTCTAGTTAGATACCGCGTTAATCGTACCTGCATCAACCATGAGAACCTTCCTTTGAAATGATATGCCCAAAAATGACACCTTCTTTAGATAGAACTTACATTTCGACAGCTTGGCATAAAGTTGATTGTCCCTCAAAGTCTGTAGCATAATCCTTAAATACTCCTCATGCTCCTCTTTAATCTTGGAAAATACTAGGATATCGTTAATAAAGATCAGCACAAAGGTGTCCAGAAATAGACTGAAGATCTGGTTCATTAGATCCATGAACACTGCTGGTGCGTTAGTCAATCCAAACGGCATCACCACATACTGATAATGACCATACCTCGAACTAAAAGCTATCTTCGGAATGTCACCATCCTTGAGTCTCAACTAATGATAACCCCTCAAATCAATCTTAGAAAAAACTCCAGCTCCACTAAACTGATCAAATAAATCATCATCTGGGTATCTATTCTTCACCGTAACATGGTTCAGTTCACGGTAATCAATACACAACCGCAAATTGGCATCCTTTTTCTTCACAAATAAAACTGGTGCACCCCACGTTGATACACTCGGCTTTATATACCCCTTATCTAGCAATTCATTCAGCTGCTTCTTCAACTCTTCGAGCTCCTTCGGACCGATACGGTACACGGCCTTGGAGATAGGACTCGTTCCTGACTTCAACTACATACTAAAAGTCAATGTCCCTCTTTGGAGGTAAACCCGGTATCTCATCCGGAAAAACATCCTCAAACTTATTCACAACCCCTATCCATGTTGTTTATGGCTCCTCCGATCTAGTATCCCTCACATGACACAAAATCATCGGATACCCCTTAATGACACCTTTTTCTGATGACAATAATTGTTCGCCTTATACTTGCCCAACCAATCCATCTCGACAATGACTTCAAACGCATCTAAAGGGAACTCAAACAAATTGACAGGAAAATATACGTTCCCACAACTATATGTACTCCCCTATACAATTTACAGCACGACACAGATGCCCCGATGGAATAAACACCTCATCTTTTACTAATTCAGTCTTTCCCAATCTTAACACCAAGGCATGACTCTAGAACACAAAAGAATGGGACGCCCTCGAATAAAACAAAACAAAATATGGGTTATTATTAATTAAAAAAGTACCATTAACCGCTTCTGCGTCGTCCTCAGCCGCCTCCTTGTCCATCATGAACAATTTACCACTGATCTTCTGACCCTTACCCTGCACCGTACTCGCCAATGAAATAGACTTGGATGCCGAACCCTGATCCATATTATTGTTCGGATGCTGATAGGCCCCACATTCCAATTATAACCACCACCACTAGCACTCTGAACGCCCTGCCTATGCCACGACCCTGCCGGACGATTACTTGCCATACTCTGACTAGGGCCCTGCGAGTAATTTTGTTGATGAAACTGCTGGTATCCTCCTTCTCCCGAATTTGGACCAACAAACCTCTTATGACCTAGTCCACCACAGCTATGGCTTCAACCTCCAGAATTTTCACTAAAAGCACGATCGCCGCCTCTCTCACCGTAATGTTGTCCTCGACCGTAGCGACCTGCCCCAGAATGGTTATAATTACCCTTCATCTAAGTAGAGTTGCCTCCACCCTCGCTATCCGCCTTCCTCTTCACGCTCATAGACTCTTTTGTTTTCTTTGTCATGTACCACATTCGGTCCGCCTGCCCAGCGTTATCATAGGCATCATCTGGATCGCAAACCACCCCCGCAGGTAGTTTATCCATCACTCTGAAGATCAACCCCTTATCGAACTTGTATGCCAAAGACTTTTGACTCAGATATAAGTAATCCGAGTAACTTGCTAATTCATTGAACTTGATATAGAAATCAGTAACAGATATATCCTCCGACATCTTGAAGGAATCAAATTCAGCCCTCCACTTACTCCTAACGTGATCAGGCACAAGTTCCGTCTTCATTTCTGCCTTAAACTGTTCCCATGGAACTGAATTATCTCCTTGGTTCCTAAAGTACTCGCTCATAGGTGTTTTTTCACGGAATCACCAACTTCCCGTTTGACCTCTCAAGTAGAACGCAGCGTAGTCTACTGGCAAATCGTCAGTACACTTAACTACCTCAAAGTTGCTCTCGATTTCCCGGTGCCAGTTTTTTAGCATATTCGGTGCACCTATGCCACCATAGATAATGGGTTGGTGATTGAAGATAGCTGTGCTTATCGTAGTGGCATCAACTACCACCTCCCTTTCTCATCGTACATTCTTCAAGGCTTTGGTTAGCGCCTCATTCTGCTCAATCAACCGAGCAACCTTTTCAGTGTTCATCTTAGAGGCTCTAGTCATTGCGTTAGCTTTCTTTGGCAACATCTGATGGGGTTAGTCACGTACCCAATTCAAAGATAATTACCTAGTCTAGGCTAACAACAAATAAATGAAGTTAGGGAAGTAGGGGTCGATCACAAGGAGACGAAAGTTACTATTTATAATAATCTTGTGACATATATTTATCTTAGAACCAAGATTGATTTTAGGGGTTTATTAAAAACCACAATGCAAATAAAATGATGATTAAATCAAAGATGAGAAATCTAGGAAGATAGGTTCATACATTTAGATTAGTTATTGTCAAAGTTTGAGTTTAGAAACATGCAAATTGATTCATTGTTTAGGTTATATAACATCTCTCGAATTCTTGCTACCATAGTACAATTGCTACCAAGATTTCGCGTTTAACTAGATTTAGTTACCATGCTATTCTTAGTCTTTTCAATTCCCGGCTTTTGATCTTAGAAAAGAACATCGGATTAGTTAAAGACCGTGATCAAGAACCATCAACTAACAATACAATCCAAGTATGCAATAGAACAATGATACAAATGCAAGAAATCTGTTTCCAACAATTTTAATTACTAATCCAACATGACTCCCATATTCCTCTAGGAATAGGATTACTCACTCATGATTAAATAAGATGATATCACTATCATGTTAAGATGAATTAAACTAATCATTATGAATTATTAACACAAGACAAAAGTTTATAATCGTGATAGGATTAGGATGATAACAATGAACTAAAAGTGACAATAAAAATAATGAATTATATGAACAAGAACTAAGATTATGTCATGAACAAAAGACTATATATTTAGATTAAGATAGGAAATAGTAAGAACTTAACAAGGACAGAATTATTACTTGAATTAAGGCTTAGAATGGAGTATGATCATCCCAAGGATAATAGTGAAAGTATCACAAACAACCAAACTCTTTCTTACAACCCTTCTAAAAGATCAAGAACTACTAGATCTTTACTAGAAAAAGAGGGAATTAAGAGATAAATAAGAGATGATTTTGAGTTGTGAGATGTGATGCGATGCTCTTCTTATATTGGGCTTCGAAGACACGTGAAATCAATGCCATTCATTACCATTCATAAATTGGAGGGATCCCAAGCGAAAGGCGACTAGAAACTTGCGAACCCGATCGGGGACGTGTGTTTCTAGGCGTAGTTGCTTCATCTTCCCTTCTTTATGCATCCCATGCATCATACCCGATAGGGGATGTGATAACTTACTTCAGAAGACTTATTTGAGTGCTTATCCTTGACTTTCATTGACTTCTATGGCATTGAAGTTGTGGTTAGGGGTTGTCTTCACTTTGACTTGACATTGTTCCTTTTATCGATTTCTCGTGGGCATGCGGTTTGACTTAATTTTTTTTTAAAGTTTTTTTCGAGATAAGTGAATGCTTTGAGATGCCTTTAGTTCCTTAACACTTGTCTTGCTTTCTTCGTGTTTTAAGAATAATGCTCGGATTGATAGGAAATGATGCAAAATCGTCATTTTAACTACAAAACTCAATTGGACACGAGAAATGCCTAGAGAACGATATTAGGTTATGTAATCACCTTAAAAGGTGCAAAAGTCAAATAAATAGAGCTAAAACAAAGAATAAAATCAAACAAAAATAACACACATCAGCATCTTAACTTCAATAAGATAAACGGTACACGTAAGCACATAACGTAAGACTGAAAATAAAAAAGGACCTGCATTCAACGCACTCGATCGAGTGCACGAAGTCACTCGTTCGAGCTCTGAACACTCTGTCAAGTACACCATGTACTCGGCCGAGTTCACCACAACCAGAAACTACGCAACATCTCTAAAGATTTCTACTCGGTCGAGTCACCAATTGACTCGGTCGACTACAACCTACTCGGCCGAGTGCCACTAATTGCTCTCTAGAGTACCACACTTCAGTAGTTACCAACAATTCCAGCCCCCAGCACTCGGTTGAGTGCCAAGGGTACTCAGTCGAATACGACATACTCGGTCGGGTCCCATTCCGCACTCGGTTGAGTCATGCAAAATTCCGGCCCCAACTCATCTTCGTATAACACAATAACATATATAAAACACCACCATCTAAATCGCACGCTTCTAATACGCAGTAGTTACCGTCATAACATAGACATGTCTTTCTACTCAACATTTGTCATTCCGTAATATCTCATCTCATTACTCCACATATATTTCTCATGCATCATTCGTACCATTTTCAATGTAACACTTTCATCAATAGCATACAACCAACGCATAACATACATCACATTCCCGACACACCTCGTACTTACCCGAGTTCATTTTAATTTGCCCCTCCTAAGTTCATTGGGTTCATTAGTTTTAGGTTCCAAAATCGTCGCTCTGATACCACTTTGTAACACCCCTATCTACCAAAGAGGCTTCTCATGGCCTACCTTAGCAAATGAGAGTGCTACCATCTTGGTTGCCCGAGGTATTACATATAAAATAGACCATAGTAAAACAATATTTAAATCAATATAAGTTTATTACAATAACAATAGAAGTCTCAAATAAAATATCAATACAAAAGTCTCCAACGTAATAAATACTCATAATGAAAGTCTAAACGATCTAAGACACAAGCGGAAGCTAAAAATCTTCATCAGCGTAATCCCATCATATCCCAAATCATGCTCAAACGAATTACCTGCTAAACTCATACTCACCATTCCCCAATGAATCACAACAGTTTTGCAAATTAAGAAGGGATAAGTACATCCATACATCAATCACATCAACATCAACAATACAATTATAAAAAAAGATCAGTATCATCTTCAAACTCCGAGTAACTGAGTTCCAGTCGAAGCGGTAACCCCTGCCGCTGCCAGATTGCAAACCTGGGCACCATATCTCGTATCAAATTCCCATCACAATGGGTAATCCCTCCCGATGCCAGACCGCAGCACTAGACATCGAAATCCCCGCTCATTGCAACGAGCGTTCCCGACTCATTAATGTGCACATCCCCCATGTGACGGGAGTCACAAGAGGCGAAACTTGGGGTGTGGAATCATCTCCCGAAAATGATCCACCAATCTCAATCATAACCAATATCACAACCAATGTCACAATCATTATCATTATCAATCATCCCAATCGTCATCAATAATCAATAACAAACCAATATACAATTGTACAGAACCTTACCACAAAGCAATCCGCAAGTATGACAAGCAGACTAGAATTAATCTTCTACGAATTCTCTTCCTAACAATCATACAAGATCAACAATCAAGCATGACTACTAAAACGAAACCCTAATTGAGATTAGGGTTCTAACAATCCTACCCAAAAGACAGCTATAATGAATTAGGGATTTAGGACTTACAATCGATTAATGCACGAACAAGACGGACTAGCAAAGAGACAATATTCAAGCTCGTCAATGGATTAAAGTGATTAAGGGTGTTTAGAAAGTGATTATGGTTGATGAAGTGTTTTAAGAAACTAACAAATTATATTTATACCCTTAATCATCTTAATCCAAAGTCACTTAAAAACCCTCGCCAGGCTGGTGCACTCGGTCGAGTGCACATGACACTCGACCGAGTACACTGCAGTCGGTCGAGTACAACACAAGCTCGACTGAGTGTCGCCTACGAAGTGACACAAACCACCTACTCAGCCGAGCGCCCATAAAGACTTGGTCGAGTACACCCTACTCGACCGAGTAGCAGGCTAGGAAAATAAAGAGTATTACAACTGGCAAAGGCAATATGTTCAAAGGCGAGCCAGAGAACGACGAATTTGAGTGTGAGTAAGTGTAGGAGTCATAATCAGATTCTCCAGTAGTAGCTAGAGAGTCACTTCTTGTAGACATTCCTCTGCCCATTAATAATTCTTCCCTTACATCTAATACCAATTTGGGGAATGTCCCAGAAGCTGTCCTTCTCCCGCCTATGACCACAGCTCAGTAACATCTTTGTACCAACTTTTCTCAAATTTTAATATGAATAATTCCAGTTTTGCTTACTTTTCATGTTTTTCTGATTGCAATACAATAACTGACGATAATGAGGATGAACCACTCGAATTCTCTCCACAAGTCATAAGAAAAATGGAGGAAGACGACCAAAAGGCTCGTGTACATAACCAATAAACGTGGGGACATACTTGGAACCCAAGAAACTTAGAATATGACTACTCTTAACCCCTTGGAATGACAATAATTCATTTCACTCTTGAATGAAAAAAAAGACGTATTCTCCTGGTCGTACAAGGACATGCCGGGATAGATAAGAAAATCGCTGAAAATAGAGTTCCAATCAAGCCTGGGTACAAACGCGTTAAGCAAAAGCTACGACGAATGAGGACGAAATGGGAACTCAAGATCAAAGAAGTGGTCGATAAACACTTCAAAGTCGGATTCATTAAAGTTTCCAAATACTTTGATTGGGTAGCTAATATAGTAAGCATACCGTGAAAGGATGGAAGAATCTGGGTTTGTGTTTAATTTAGAGACATAAATCGGGGGAGCCTAAAAGATGACTCTCCTTTACCCCATATAGACATATTGGTAGATAACACAACAAACCACACACTTCTGTTATTCATGGATGGGTACTCGGGTTATAACCAAATCAAAATGGCAGAAGAAGGTATGCAAAAGACCTTTTTCACCACACCATGGCAAACCTATTAGTATACAGCCATGCCCTTTGGCCTAATCAACGCTGGAGTTATATATCAACGAACAGAAACAACTTTGTTGCACGACATGAATCACAAGAAGGTAAAAGTCTATGTGGACGACATGATTGTCAAATAAAAGGAAACATAAGGCCGCATTACCAACCTTCTTATGTTTTTCGCCAGGCTTCGCAAATACAACATGCGCCTCAACCCGCATAAATGCACTTTCGGTGTGACCTCTAGTAAATTATTAGGAGACGTCCTTACTCAATGGGGAATAGAGATTGATTCATCTAAGATCAAGGTTCTAATCGACATGCCGCAACCTAAAAATGAGAAAGAAATTCGAGAATTTCTAGGCAAAGCACAGTGTATAGGACGATTCATCTCCAAACTAACTATGATCTGGGAACCAGTTTTCAAAAAGCTTAAGCAATCAGATCACACAATATGGGATGACGAGTGCCAAAAGGGTTTTGACAAAATTAAGAAGATCATTTTCAGACCTTCAGTCCTAATGTCGCCTCAGAAAGACAAACCTTTTGTTGGAGTAGGTGTCCTCCACAATAGTGCGCCACATAATAAATCTTATTAAGGAATATAATTGTGATATTTATTGACTATATATATGATTAGTCAGTTGATTAACGTAAATCAATAACGGTTGGCTAACTAGAGTTTGACGTTATTGTCGTTTGACGGCGGTGATCAACTGATCCCTTTCAGTCACACCTAAAGGATAAAATCCAAATAGTAACTAATTATTTGTATACGATATAGTTAATTAGTACATTACATATATTCGATATGTACGAGAGTTAATTGTTAGAAATTGAGTTAAGAACTCAAATTCGATTAAGCTTATTTTTCAATTATGCGATAATTGACTAATAAATTTATATCTTATGTTAATACGATTAAATAAGATTTAACTTAGTAATTAATCGTTAAATTACTAAATTAGTTGAGGTTTTGAGATAGAGGTAATTAGTTAATTATATTTACAAGGAGTTGTAAAATAAATTAACTAAGCATTGTGGGACCCATTATATATTGATATAATGGTAAAATATTACTTAAAATGTTAAGTACATTTATTTATTTAATTGAGTCATATAATTGTTATATGATCAAATTAACACTTACTTATACAAGATAATTAACCAAATGATCAATAAGTATTTGTGAGACAAATATCAAAAATCAAATTGGACCTAACTAGACCAATTGTGGCCGGTTATGATGTAGTTACAAGGGTGATGATTTTGTTCTTGTTGTAACTCTTTAGTTAGCATTTGAAAGTGACATAACAAGTATAAAACAATCATCATCTTTTCTACAACACTCCACTCTAATGCATGTGATCAAATTGAACAAAATAATAGTCCAAATGTGGACTACATGATCCGGCCAAATGGCCTTTAAAATGAGCATTTGTGTTCATTTTTATACTTACTTCATTTTGTGCAATTTGTTTACTTCTCTCTAAAACTCTTCTTCTCACTAAAAACTCTCAAATACTATTATTTACTAACTATTACTAGTGTAATAATATAGTCATAATATTAGTAGTATTATATCTATCTTATTATCTAGTTAATAATAAGGGTAGATTATTTGGGTTAATCTTGGTGCAACTTAGAGGAGATCTTCTACTTTGGAGATTACTTGTGTTCATCCATATTTGTAGCTCAAGAACAACAACAAGGAGTTCTTGTTGTGCCCTTATATTTTCCATATCAATGTGAGGAAATTTCTTCCTTTATATAAATGTCTTTATATTTGCATGCATGTTACAT
Organism: Heliosperma pusillum; assembly: GCA_022085475.1. Lineage (NCBI taxonomy): Eukaryota > Viridiplantae > Streptophyta > Magnoliopsida > Caryophyllales > Caryophyllaceae > Heliosperma > Heliosperma pusillum. The sequence continues at coordinate 15,083 of JAIUZE010046342.1, forward strand.
AGATCATTAAATACTAAATTAACAAGTAATTTAGCAACTAATTAGAAGAGTCTAATTAAGGTCTATGGACTTTCACCTTTGTCCTTATACTAACTGTCACACACAGCGCCATGGGAGCCATGCTTGCACAAACGGTAAACAAAGAAGAAAAAGACATTTACTACCTTAGTAAAAAGTTCTTGAGTATGAGATCAAATAAACAACCTTTCAAAGGACTTGCCTCGCTCTTGTGTGGGCAACCAAGAAGCTTAGACATTACATGCTTAGCTTTCTCATAAACGTCTACTCCAAAATAAACCCGATCATTACATATTCGAAAAGCCAATTCTGAATGGTAGAATGTCGCATTGGACCCTAATGTTAGCTTTGTTTGACTTGTTAGCTTTGTTTGACTTCAAATTCGTCCCTTTGAAAGTCATAAAAAGGCGATTTGTAGCCGAATTATTTGATGACAATCCAATTCAAGATACACAAGACATAGACACGCTGACAATGTCTGACGATTTGATGCAATCACTTTCCTTTGTCGTCCAAAAATAGCATAGACGCATGATTTTTATTGCCATTATGGCACACTCATGTGAGGACCGCATTCTCAATCATTGGAATTCTGCCATGACTTTGTGTGCCTTTGAATGATCGAGACAAAGTAGGATGATACCTTGAGGTATCTTTTTGTATAATTTCCCTTAATTTAGGACAAATTGAGAGGCGAGCAAACGAATGGCCCGTTGATCTCTTTTGTCCGTGTTAGGAGGGTATTCTCCTTTTAGCTTGAGGTTTAAAATGGTTTTATACCATGATTCTTCCTCATTTTCATCCGTGATTAGGTAGACGTATGTTGGCTTAGACCTTTGTTCAATGTAGAGCGACATTTCCCGAATGTGGTTAGGGATTTTAAATAAAGATGCTAGATTTACAAGAGCATCCGCAAATTTATTTTCTTCGCGAGGTAGATGGAGGTAAGTAACTTAGTCAAAGAACTGGGCCACTTGGTCTACCTTGGCTTGGTAGGGTGCAAGGCTTTCGCTTCAGAATTTCCAGGATCCCGTTACTTGATTGATAATTAATGACAAGTCCCCATGTACCCGGAGTGTTTTGATGTCCAAATTTATTGTTGCTTGCAACCTAGTTAGGCATGCTTCATATTCTGATACATTATGGGTTACATCTAAGTCAAGCTTAACCGAGATTGGGACATGTCCTCCCTCTAGTGAGATAAGTAACACTTCCACGCCGCACCATCAAAAGTTGGATGTTACAACGAATATTTGTCTACGCTTAGGATATCTTCTACATACTCCTCTTCTTTTTCGTGAATTACATCAAAAGACACAATATTTGTCTCTTCTTCCTTTTTTGCTTCACAATATTGAATAAAGGTTCATTCAAAATTCTCAAACTGGTATGACATAAGAACAAATCCCCTTTTTAAATCCCTCCATAATCTTTTTTGCTGAAGTTCCTCCAGCTTTTCAATTCACAAATGAGTTTCTTCAAACCCAACCCATGATTAAAAACACGGTGTTGACAAACCCAAGGAAAGTCTTGGTTTAAAGATGTGAAGAGTCAAGGATGTGATACCAAATTGATGTAAAATAAAGTCACTATTTTACTTTTTCAAAGATAAAGTTGTAATGAAAATAAAAATGATACAAAATGATATGAATTAGTTGTGATACCTCGCAAGATCTCTCAATTAAGACCTGAATTAAAGTAGCAATCTCGCATGACTACTTGAATAACTCGGAGAAATATGTGAAATATCCTCAACCTCGTAAGGAATTAAGAAAGAGGCACGAGTTCAACCTCGCAAGTAATAATTAAATCTATTTCAATCTCGCAAGAAAGAAATATGGATCTTAAAACTCGCAAGTTTATAAGAACACAACACAAGTAAAACACTTGAATGAATCTCACAATTATGTATATTTTATTACAATGCCTAAGACCCTCTATTTATAATAAAATAGACACAAATCCTTCCTTAAACAGGTTAGGAAATATCATAAAAGACTCGTAGTAAAATAAGAAAACTAAGACACTTAGCCCACTTTTCAACCGTCTCCATGGATCGACCTCGACTTACCAACTTTGCTAGGTCTTGTTTATAAATGTTTTTTTGACAAAAAACGACAACGACAATGGGTGTGAAGCCAGTGGATACCCCAATAATTCAACAAAACCACAAACTGGTTCTTGCAAAAGGACCCATTTTATAGGATGCAATGGACTATCGAAAACTAGTTGGTCGTCTTGTTTACTCGACCACTTCACGACCAGATTTAGTATACACAGTCCATATCCTCTCTCTTTTCGTCCATGAGCCATGGAAAGATTATTGGGTAGCGGCAATAAGACTTGTTTGAAGAAGAATCCGGGAAAAGGAATATTTATGAGTCGAAACTATAGTATACAATTACACGGGTACTCAGATTTGGATTGGCCAAGCTGTCCTTTGACGAGACGTTCTATAAGTGGGATTTTTGTTGCGTTGAGACACACTTCCATGTTGTGGAAGATCAAGAGGAAAGAAACCATCGCACGATCCTCAGCTAAGGCGGAATATCGCACATTAGCGGCGTTAATAAGCGAGTTGGTATCGATAAAGAGTTTCTTGACATCCTTAGGCATTGATAAGACTAAAGTCGTGTCACCTTAATCAAAGTATTCCAAATTCAATACTAACAAATAGTCAGCGATAAGTAGGGTATCGAATCTACATGGAGGCGATAATAGTCTATTTGCTAATTAATAATTTGTTTTAAGGGTAACAATTTCTTGAAGATTGGTTTGTTTAGCTATAACTAATTGCGAACAAATAAAGATGAATCTAATAGGATTAAAAGGTATAGGGATCGGGTTTGTGACACCCTCAAATTTGCGGAAAGAAAAAAAATAATTTAACTAAATAAAATATGAGAATACATAACAAAAGGTGTCATAAATAAAAAGGTTCATTACAAAAGAAAAATAATATTATACATAAGAATTATACAAGACGGGAGACATATCTCCCGTATAAATACGGAAATAAAAGAGTGTATAATAATATACAATCTAAGAACCGAATATAGGTCCAAGGTAAATACTTCGCTCGCTAGCTCGTCAATGTACCCAATGTCTGCATCACAAACCTGCCAACCGCATTAAATATAAACACGGAAGCCACAGTCAGTGGGGAGTAACTCCGAGTTCTCCCAGCCACGAAATGTCGAGTTTAATTAAACATGAATAACATAAAAGCAATGTATATGGAAAATACAAAACCTTAACAAATATGATATGCTTTTCATGTTATGAACAAATAACTAACATATAACCTAGCATATGAAAGCTATCATGTGAATCCGATAATAAACTATAACATGAGGTAGGGAAGCTGGTATGCTAGCTCAGAGGTTCCTCTTTGAAACATGGCCGTGATACACTCAAACCCTAATCAACACGTAATCATGTGAATCAGTTAACAACCGGTAATCCAAACTCTATCAACCTTAGCCGGCTTGCATCTCCCCTTCTAAGATTCATAGAATCATACATACATGAAAGACCAATACTTCTACAAACAGGCATAAGTTCTTAGAATAGTCGATTCTGTAACTCGAGGCTATACCACAGGTAGGAAAACATCCTAGTCCTAGACTGATCAGACCTAGCGACAACAGCTATTCCATTCCCCGTCCCATGACATAACCGTACATGAGAAACTCTACTAGGCGACCCACTAAGCAGAGATGGCTAGTACTTAAGCTGGCTCCATTCCCAAAGTGGAATGCAAGAGGCATCCTGAATGCCCCCGCTTGGTATCCAAGGCCCAGCCAGTGACACAAAAGCTATCAAGCTGTGAACTCCATATGCTCGTTAAAGATAGTAAGGCCTATCGATGTCATGGTCCAAGATACTCATTTCGAATTAGAATGGTCAAGACGCCATATAATCATAATTCTCTATGGGTACTTAGTCAACACGACACCAACCATATAATCAAACAGTCACGGGAAAAACATCCTATCATGTGACTAATTGCATATAAATCATAATCAATTATCATATCGCCTCATATCTACTAAGGCTAATTCATTAATTAAATACAACCTTACTTGAAGACAAATCCCCGACCCGAGTCCCGCGACGGGTCATCAGTCAAAACGGGGCTGACTCGATCTTAGTTTGACCAAACCCGTTTGGTCAAACCGGCTAGAAACAGAGTCTTTACCACATAGACTTGAACATAAAATCAACATATTCATTACATGTTATTTTATTAAAACTTCTAACATATGAATTATTAAATCTTACGAAAACCCGTTTGACTTTCATGTTATCAAATTAAACTAAAATCTCGTATTATAATTTCTAACATGTGAGAAATAATAATATAATGAAAAGCTTTTAATTAAATAATTTACTTATTAAAATTTCCCACTTGCTAAATATTACACAACACGATAAAATAACGATACTCAAAAACCGTCACAAGTCCAAGGGGACCCACGGTTCAATTTAGACCGGTTTTGGTCATCTTTTCTAAAAACCGTTACTTAATATTTCCCGCATGCATAACATATTTAAAACCCGTCAAAACAACAACAAAACAATCAAACATCGACACAAACCCAAAGACCAAAACCCGGACCATTCCAGACCGGCCTGGACCGGCCTGAACCGGCCTGAACTGGCCTGGTTTGGGCTGGTTTTTCCAGCCACCCAATTCGGCCCCACAAACCACCATACCAATTTATTTCTAACATGATTCTAATTAACAACAACCAATTTAACATCCAATTCAACCATCATTCATACAAAAATCATTATTATGAACCAATCATCAAATTCATCAAGAACACTAAACATATTAAAAATTTCATACAACATAAAAAAATCATACTACTTATCATGTTACTACTAAAAATCATAAGTAACCATAATATGAACTAAAACAAAAGATGAACCAAAAACAAAAGAAACAAAAGCTATGTAACATTAATTCGTCGAGTAACTCGGAATCGTTACCTTAGCTAGCAAAATCAATTAGCACCAAAATAAGAAGTATAAACTAAGAAACCCGTCTACTAATCTTCACCCAAAATATACGAGTCACCAAACTCGTCTTCAAAATCTTTCCCTATAAGAAATGACAAGAAAAACATTATTAGAATTTAAACTTGATTTTCCATAATTAAAAAGTTGAAAACGATTTTGTCGGAATTGAAAATAAATCGTACTTGAAGATGGAGAGCGAAGAGGAGATTCTAGAAATATAAGTTAGGACGGATTTAATTAAGAAATGAAGGTTTTATGATGATTTTGCTCAAGAACGACGAAGAACGGATGAAGAACGCTCAAGAACGAAGGAAGAACGTTGAAGAACGATTAATTTGATCTTAATTTGATTTATTGTAAAATGAAAAGTTGTTAGTGAGTAATGATGAGTGGTTGGGCCGTGTACATATAGAAGAATTTGGAAGTCGGGTTTTGAAATTGTTGTTACGGAATTGACTCGGTTTTAATAATTATATTACGGTAATTGATTAAATATTAAGTTAATTAAATCAATTATCAAGATATTATATTATTGTAATCAAAAGTAATGAAAATATCAAGGTCTAAGAGAAGAGAGGGAGCCGTGTGATGTTGTGCTTGTCGGGTCTGTTTTGTAAACGATTTGCGTAATTTCCGTTGACGGATCGATAAAGTAACAAATATCTAAGATATTTGTATTAGTTTAATCAAAACAATTAAAATATCTCAAGTGAGTGGAAAACTATGACATGGGCGTGTGACTCATGCCAAAGTCGAGTTTTGGGTTTGTTTCGGGATTTACGATGAGTCGGGAATAGTTAAATGATTCCCGGGTTTAAACCGTAAAACCTTATTATAAATTCCGAATAAATTCAAAATAATTTTATTAAATTATCATAAATTCTAATAAATCTAAATAAAAATAAATCAAAAATATTATTTTTTAAATAAAATTTCGGTCTTCAAACTTATAAGGCGAGTCGGGAAAAAGTCAACGAAAGTCAAACTTGACTGAAAAGTCAAGAAAAGTCAAAGATGACTTAAAAGTCAAGAAAAGTTTATGACGACTTATAAGTCAAGAAAAGTCAATGACGACATGAAAAAGTCAAGAAAAAGTCAAAGACGACTTAAAAGTCAAGAAAAGTCAAAGATGACTAAAAAACGGGATTTTCATGAAATCTCTCAGAAATTCCAAATACGAACTCGGAATTTCAAAATACGACTCGAAACAATAAATTCTATTTTAAAAACTTAAGTCTGCTGAAAAGTGTTAGTAAATATTTTTACTAGAAAAATTGGGTACTTTTCGGGTTGTTACAGTCGTCCTACCGGAGGAAATTAGTGCACATATACGAAATAAATTGAATCGTGTATGCGTTCAGGGAAATATTTATCCCGTGGATGCCTTTTAATCATACTTGACATGTACACGGTGCTAGTGCGTTTCATTTACCGTGAGAGATGTCGTCTTTGTGTCGTCGTTCTTGAATGCGTGATTTCATGATTGATTTTTCATGGTCATTGCATGATTGGGCATCGTCAATGTATTGGTATGTGTGAATGGATGATAATATGATGGATTTATTGTGATCATCGCATACTTGGCATGGTTTGTTTGTCGAGTCTCAATTTTATCAAACTTATACCGCTAACGGTGAGATGTAAGCCCTAGTGAGCGTATTCGGTTGCCTAAGAGTGTCTCCCCCGAGTCTTTGTATAACATGATGGATTCGGACTTGTACCTCTTATGCTCTTATCATTATATCTTGAATTGCCTATCTATCCTTATTGTATTTCACATGTATATTCATATATGCATGATTTTACTTTTGTATTTCCTTCTATGTACGTTTAATGTGATATGGCTGGGAGAACCCGGAGTTACTCCCCACTGATTGTGGCGTTCATGTTTTTCATGGATGAACAGGTTGCTTGCATGGATGGATTTTTGCTTATGCTATTTTGGGTTCGGGTGTGAGCTAGCGGGCGTTGTCCCTGGAAGATTTACCTTTAGTCGTTATTTAGCTAGTTTGCTAAACACTTGTCCTTTGCTAACATTTTGAGAGACTCCGTCTCTTTGTTGTATTTCGTACTTAGTTTGTAATATTTTGACACTCCTCGTATTATCTATCTTGCATGTATGAAAGTTTTTAAAATACCGTATTTCCGCATATTATTTCACATGCTTGTATGTTTTATATTTCCGCATTCGCGAGGGTTGTCACAATCTTAGTCTTAACCCGGTCGGTGTCAATCCTAATTCGCGAGACTAGTTAATTAATCCTGGCCAGTAATCAAACAACTAGAATTAAAACGATAATCAAACGATACCGGTGCTATTTGTTTATGCTAATTGATAGGAGTAACTTAATTTGTTTTTGTTCTTATGAAGATGGTTAGACCACGTTTAGCTGAGAATGTTATGATGGAAGCTCTCACTCAAGTGCTGAAAAATCAGCAAGATGCAGCTTTAGCTAATGCCAACCAAGTTCCCCCTAGAAGGGAAGAAAACCATCAAGGTGGCTACGCATGGGTAGCTGGACAAATAGCAAGGAGTAAAATCATACCATATGGTGGAGAACCGGACCCTACGGAGTTATCCGATTGGTTCCGTGAGATGGAGAAGCAGTTCGATCTATACCAAGTCCGCGAAGAGGACAAGGTGAGGATCGCAAAGCATTTCCTGGTGAGGGTAGCTGATAACTGGTGGGCTATCACAAGTGCCACCGCTGTTCTTGAAGAGGACTTTAACTGGGCTTGTTTCAAAGCTCTTGTGGAAGGTAGATTCTATCCGAAAGAGCTTAAACAACAAAGGCTCAAGGAGTTCATTGACTTTAAACAAGGCAACTTATCAGCTCAAGAGTTTACTACGGAGTTTAATAAGCTTGCGCATTTTGCGCCGAGGCTTATCCGAGATGATGAGGACCGAGCATTCTATTATCGTAACAAGTTGAGTGCCGTTCTGCAAAGTAAAGTGAGGAGGAATACCACCTCCTTTGGAGATCTTTATGATGATGCCTTGTGGGCCGAGAATTCAATGAAGGCTATTAGAGATGAAGCTTTGATGAATAATCCCTCTCCTTCTTATGCTCCTAGGCCGAATGTTTATGGGAAGAGGCCGTTTATTCCGTCTTCCTCTAATTCCTATGCTAACAAGAGGAGATTCAATCCTCCTTCCAATGCAAACACAAGAAATCCTGCTCCTTTTATTCCTAGAGCTCCTTCAAATGTGGCCCATAGGACTTATGCTCCTCAAGCTCAAGCTCAAGGTCGTCAATGTAGCCGTTGTAAACAACCATACCATTCCGGTGTGTCTTGTGTCAACCGACCTTACATTTGCTTCTTTTGTCAAAAGGGTGGTCATCGTTACGAGGATTGCCCCGATCGAAAGTTGCCCCCTCCTCCTCCTAAACCTAAGGGTTCCATCTTTGTCATGAGCCGTGCCGAAGTCGACGCTCATCCAGAGATCATTACGGGTATGTTCTCAATCTTAGAGCAACCGTGTCTTATTCTATTTGATATCGGTGCTTTAATGTCTTTTGTGTCATCAACCTATGCTAATAAATTATCTATCGAGCCTACATCTAGTGAGGATACTCCCATATCCTTACCATCCGGAGATATTATCTCTTGTTCTACCCTTTATCCAAATGTACCAATATCTATTGCGGGTTCTATCTTTCCGGCTAATCTCCTTAAGTTTCCTCTAGGAGAGTTTGATATAATCCTAGGTATCGATTGGCTAGAAATGTATCATGCTAGGTTCGAGTGTCGTGATCAAAAGATTTATTTAAAGAGTCCTTTAGGTGTTAGAATAACCTATAAGGGATCTCATCCCCGTAAAGGTGTATCTTTGATTTCTGCTATGAAGTTGGTAAGTATGGTAAGAAAAGGTCACCAAGCATTCTTGTGACACTCAATTTGCGGAAAGATAAACAAGTAATTTAAATAAATAAAAAGATGAGAAATACGTTTTTAATAGGTTCACTTTAGTGAAAATCGGTAAATTTTAAAAACCGGAACGTACCATTTAATATATTCATCATAACAAAGGTGTCTTAAAGAACAAGGTTCATAACCAAAAAGGAAATAATATTATACATAAGAAGTATCTAAAACGGGAGACATATCTCCCGTATAAATACGGAAATAAAAGAGTGTATTAAATAATACAATCCTAAGAACCGAATATAGGTCCAAGGTAAATACTTCGCTCGCTAGCTCGTCAATGTACCCAAGTATGCATCACAAACCTGCCAACCGCATTAAATATAAACACGGAAGCCACAGTCAGTGGGGAGTAACTCCGAGTTCTCCCAGCCACGAAATGTCGAGTTTAATAAAACATGAATAACATAAAAGAAATGTATATGGAAAATAAAAAACTTAACATATACGATATGCTTTTCATGTTATGAAACAAATAACTAACATATAACCTAGCATATGAAAGCTATCATGTGAATCTGATAATAATCTATAATACGAGGTAGGGAAGCTGGTATGCTAGCTCAGAGGTTACCGTTAACATGGCCATGATACACTCCAACCCTAATCAAACATAATATCATGTGAATCAGTTAACATCCGGTAATCCAAACTCTATCAACCTTAGCCGGCTTGCATCTCACCTTCTAAGACTCATAGAATCATACAAACATGAACGACTAATACTTCTAGAAACAGGCATAAGTTCCTAGTACAGTCAATAGACGACTTCTGTAACTCGAGGCTATACCACAAGGTAGGAAAACATCCTAGTCCTAGACTGATCAGATCTAGCGACAACAGCTATTCCATTCCCCGTCTCATGACAAAACAGTACACAAGAATCTCTACTAGGCGACCCCCTAGACAGAGTTGGCTAGTACTTAAGCTGGCTTCATTCCCAAAGTGGAACTATTAGGCAGCCATGCCCCGACTTGGAGATAAGCCCCCCAGGCCGTGACACAAAAGCTATCAAGCTGTGAACTCCATATGCTCGTTAAAGATAGTACGGCCTATCTATGTCATGGTCCAAGATACTCATTTAGAATTTAGAATGGTCAAGACGCCATATACTCATAATTCTCTATGGGTACTTAGTCAAAACGACATATATCATACAATCAAACAGTCACGGGAAGAACTTCCTATCATGTGACTAATTGCATATAAATCATAATCAAATATCATATCGCCTCATATCTACTAAGGCTAATTCATTAATTAAATACAACCTTACTTGAAGACAAATCCCCGACCCGAGTCCCGCGACGGGTCATCAGTCAAAAGGGGGCTGACTAGATCTTAGTTTGACCAAACCCGTTTGGTCAAACCGGCTAGAAACAGAGTCTTAGTCATCTCGGCTTGAACAAGAATCATCATATTCAATTCATGTTATTTATTCCAACTTCTAACATGTGAATAATTAAAATCATACAAAACCCGCTTGACTTAAAAGATATCACTTTAAACTATGATCTCGTCTTATAATTTCTAACATGTGAGAAATAATAATTTTATGAAAAAGACTTTTAATTAAATAATTTACTTATTAAAATTTCCCACTTGCTAAATATTACAAAACACGATAAATTAACATTAAACTCAAAAACCGTCACAAGTCCATGGAAGGGGACCCACGGGCTGATTTGGGCCGAGAATAAACCGGCCCATTTGGGCTGTTTTGGTTTGACATTTTTAAAACCGTTTCTTAAAATTTCCCGCATACTTAACATATTTAAAACCCGTCAAAACAACAACAAATCAATCAAACATCGACACCAAACCAACGGACCAAATCCGGACCAATCCAGACCGGCCTGGACCGGGCCTGAACCGGCCTGGTTTGGGGCTGGTTTGGGCTGGTTTTTCCAGCCCTGGCACACGGTTCTACCACCCATCAAACACCAAATAAATTCCAATATGTTTTAATTATCAAACAACCATTTTAACAACCATCCATACAAAATCATGATTATGAACAAATCATAAAAATATGTCAAGAACACTAACATATTAAAAATTCCATACAACATATAAATCATACTACTTATCATGTTACTACTAAAAATCATAAGTAACAATAATATAAACTAAAACAAAAGCTATGTAACATTAAATCGTCGAGTAACTCGGAATCGTTACCTTAGCTAGCAAAATCAATTAGCACCAAAATAAGAAGTATAAACTAAGAAACCCGTCTTCTAATCTTCCCCTAATATATACGAGTCACCAAACTCGTCTTCAAAATCTTCCCCTATAAGAAATGACAAGAAAAACATTATTAGAATTAAAACTTGATTTTCCATAATTAAAGTGTTGAAAACGATTTTGACGGAATTGAAAATAAACCGTACTTGAAGATGGAGAGCGAAGAGGAGATTCTAGAAATATAAGTTAGGACGGATTTAATTAAGAAATGAAGGTTTTATGATGATTTTGCTCAAGAACGACGAAGAACGAATGAAGAACGACGAAGAACGAATGAAGAACGATGAAGAACGATTAATTAGATCTTCATTTGATTTATTGTAAAATGAAAAGTTGTTAGTGAGTAATGGTGGGATTGGGCCGTGTGTTTATAGAGAAAATAATGAGTCGGGTTTTGAAATTGTTGTTACGGAATTGAGTCGGATTTTATAATTATATTACGGTAATTGATTAAATATTAAGTTAATTAAATCAATTACCAAGATATTATGTTATTGTAATCAAAAGAAATGAAAATATCAAGGCCTAAGAGAGGGTGAGAGTGTCGTGTGGTTTAGGTAGTAGTCGGGTCTGATTTTAAGCGATTTGCGTAATTTCCGTTGACGGATCGATAAAGTAACAAATATCTTAGATATTTGTATTAGTTTAATCGAAACAATCAAAAGATCTAATTGTGAGTGGAAAAAGATGACATGGGCGTGTGACTCATGCCAAAGTCGGGTTTCGGGTTTGTTTCGGTATTTACGATGACTCGGGAATAGTTAAATGATGTTCGGGATTAAACCGTAAAAGTTATTCTTTAAATTCCGAATAAATTCAAAATAATTATATTAAATTATGATAAATCTAAATAAATCTTAATAAAAATAAATTAAAAATATTATTTTTTTAAATAAAATTTCGGTCTTCAAACTTACAAGGCGAGTCGGGAAAAAGTCAACGAAAGTCAAAGTTGACTGAAAAACGGGATTCTCATGGAATCTCTCAAAAATTCCAAATACGAACTCGGAATTTCAAAATACGACTCGTAACAATAAATTCTATTTTAAAACTCAAGTTTTGCTGAAAAGTACTCGTAAGATATTTTACTAGAAAAATTGGGTACTTTTCGGGTTGTTACAACGTTACTTAGCTCTTCTTCAAACCGAGCTTAAATGAGTACATTAATGCTTTGACTAGGGTACATATTTGGACGAGGGATCAGCAGCCATGCAGCCCTATAAAAGCCAATGATCATCACACACAATTATCATGAGGAGACATCCCGTCTCGAAGCCTTGATCATGAATTTGATAAAAGCTCAAGGGAGATTAGAAGAAAGAGTTGTTCAAACGACAAAGGCAAATGATGAAGCTTTCTCAAGGTTGGAGGAACGTATTGATAAAACATCTAGGCAAAAAGAAGCAACCAAGAACTCCAAGGAACCTACCCTTGAAGAAGGGAAGATTCTCATTCCTTCAAAACTTAAGGACCCAGGTTGTTTCAACATTTCTTTCACAATGTGTTTCATAAGGTCAAAGGTGCATTGTGTGATCTAGGGGCCGCTATTAGCGTCATGCCTTTTGATTTCTATCATGACCATTGTCCAATACAAATGAAATTCACTAATACTAGCCTTCAACTAGCGGATGGATCTATGCATACTCCCGCAGGAATTGTGGAAGATGTCCCAATACGGATTGGATACTTCCTCGTTCCCGTCGATTTCTATGTTATATTTTCAAAAAAAGAAAGGAATGACTATATTATATTAGGAAGACCCTTCTTAAATACGGTTGGAGCTTGTATAGATGTGAAAGGACAAAAGATCACGTTTGAAATAGATGGATCGAGTGCCACCTTTGACAAAAAGGGGAATGTGTTGAGCGTTGGAGATGGCGACCTCGAGGCTTTCAAGGCTGCGGAGGCATGATTAGAATGAGATTGCCATGGGTGTTGGCAAAAAGGTAAATGTGGAAATTCAAGGACAAATCCAGCTGCAAGGAGCTCAAATCCCTTCATAAGGCTTAAGGAGGGATAGCAAAACATAGTCTAGCATGACTCAAAAATGCGCTTTTCGGGAGGCAACCCGTCTTTTTCTTTTCTTTTTCTTCATGCATTTTCTCTCTTTTACTTATTAGACAATGATTTTAATTTGGAATATTTTATTTGGACTCTATTTTTTGGATTTTGTGTTGTAATAGTTAGGAGCAATTTTTTTCGTTTTACTTGTTATTATGCATATCTAGTATATCGTTTTTCATACTTAGAATGGGAGGCCTTATTGAGACAAGAAGGAGCTATCCTTGGCCCAAGTTGTCAAGATCACTGAGGTTAGTAAGTATGTGCAAGGACATAGCCCAAAGGTAAGAGCAAGTGGCAAAGAAAAAAGAAACAAAAACCGGATCAGCAAACTTACCCGATCGGATTGCTGTATACCCGATCGGGTATATTGCCTGTTTCGTGTTTTACTCTATTTTCTTCTATAAAACCCATTTGCTACCCTTTGCTTGCTGCCTTATACCCGTGTTCTTCAATTTCAAAGCTCAAAATTCTCTCAAAACCTTCAATTCTTAGTCTATTCTTACAAAATTTGTTCCTATAGTTCATCAAGGGCAATTTCTAAGCATCATCAAGTAAGTTATTTCTACTTTAGTTACTTCAATCTCTCTATATTTTTCAGAAATCCAACATGAACAAACCTTAACTCAAATTTGGGGGTTCTTAATTTTGATTGCAAAACTTGTTTAAATTGAATTTCTAATGATTCTTACATGCTATATAGTGAATTCTAGTGATTAATTAGGATGATTACTATGATTTGGATGCTTATATGCTAATTGGGATACTCATCTTTACTATATGCTAAGAACTTTTGCTTAAGTGGTAGTATGATGCTTGAATTCATGCTTTATACTATGAACTTATGATCTTGTCATGATAATTTAGCTTTAGTATCCTTAGGTCGTAGCCAAACTCATGATTCAAGTATATGTTGCTCACCTAATTGACATATTGTTATGCTTAATGTCATCCATTTGTGCTCAAAAGATAGCATGACAATGTTTTACTAAGGTCACTATGCTTGAATTTTTGCTTAAAACTTAGTATTCTAAACACTTATGACTATCAAATTGTGTTTAAAAATAAAGTGTTTTAATAATAATTATTTGTAGAGAATGGCTCCTACATTAAGGAAATCAAATAGGGCAAGAACCTCCACTCAAGGAGAGAGTAGTAGAGCACAAGAGGAAGATATAGAAATGCTTGAAGCGAATGAACAACCCGAAAATCAAGGGGATGATATGCATGATCCTAACTTTCCGGGTGTAGAATTTAGCTCCAATGAGCAATGGCAAAAATGGTGCGTTCTTAAAAGCAAAGGTATGAGGGCTACCAAGTTCCTCAATGTTTCTTATTTAAGGCATATGAAACTTCTTGAGCATGTTAAAGTGTTATTTAGGGGTCTAGGTATGAATGTTAGCATGAACTTTAGTTATGAGACCTACCCTCAATTAACCCTTGAATTTTTGAGCTCTTTTGAGTTACATCGGTCTAGAAATAGAAACACTATGCCTCAAGTTCGGTTTTGCTTGTTTAATGATGATTATAATATAAACTTAGAGACTTTTGCTAGATATTTTGGTCTCACCACTGAAAATACTGTTACCTCACCTCCGGAAGGCTTTGATGTTAGCCTGCTTTGGAGTGCTATTTCGACTTACCCTGTCTCTCGTTGGGACCATGTCCCACACCAACATATACATCATCCCGCCATTAGAATCTGGCAAAGATTCATGGGATGGACCTTTTTGGGTCGTGCTGAACCTCATTTGGTGAGACGAGTAGAGTTAGAAATGTTAGGAGGATTTTTGAATGTGGATGGTGATGAACCATGGTCTGTTAGTATACCGTATCATTTTGCTGTTCAGTTGACCAAAGCTATTAATCCTAAGAACACTGCCATTGTCTATGGAGGTCTTATCACTCACCTTGCTATGCGAGTTTGTGGCTTTAACCAAGCCACCACCGACCTTCAGGCATTGACTACACCTCCCACCGAGATGGGAAATGGGTTGGATTATGCTTACTTTGTTCAGCTCAACTGGTTTCGTGCTTCTCACCCCCATATGATTTGGAGGATTGCTGGCCGTGACTCGGTCAAGTTGACCGCCGAGGTAGAGCAAATTCCATTTCTTCGGCAGCGACCTCTACTTCAAGAGGGTGAGGCTATCTTACCCCGACCTACTTACTACCTTCCTGTTGGGGATATTACCCACATTGACCCCCTGTTCAACTTAGATCCCGCCGCCCTGAGGTAGGATCATCCTCTCACTCGACCCATGCTAAGGGCGATGTGACCGCCATGTTTGAAGCCTTAACCTTGTCCATCAATAGAATTCAGTTCGACCAGCAGCTTGCTTTGCACCCCATCTATGACCACTTTGCTAGGCAAGGTGTGATTAGACCTAAGGGCCCCCACCCGTCTTTTTATACTTGGCCCGAAGGGGGGTATGGTACTACTTATGATGCAGGTGTGCAGCAGACCGGACCGGATTACTGTGGAACCGACTATGGCGTCGAGAGTTTTGGGGGGTATAAAGGTGATTTTGGAGATCACCAAGTAGAGGAGTACCAGTCCTTAGGAGCCAGCAACCCAAACGGGATCATTGCTTCTCCTGGTAGCTATTATTCTGCAGATGATACCTACTACACAGATGCTTCTGGATCCGCATCCAAGCCACCTCCTTCTGAGAGGAGAAGCCGTAGCTGGTGGCCTTTGTGATTTGATGATGAGCTCCCCTTGTTTATAACTAGATTGGGGGAGGCTAGATATTTTGTAAGAATTTTCTTTCTTTCCGTTCTTTCTTTTGCATTTTTCGTTTTATTTTAACCCTTTTCCCATTAGAATTTCATATCGTTTTTCTGTTCCATGTGCTATCAACCGTCTTTCAGTTTGTTTCTATTATAATTGCCTGCACATTGAGGACAATGTGAAGTTTTTGCTTGGGGGAGGATTTGCATTTAGGAACTGCATTTAGGATTACATTTAGATTTTTAGTTTTCTTTTTAGTTTCTTTTCTTTTAATTTTCTTAGTTTCTTTTTAGTTTTTATAAAAAAAAAAAAAAAAAAAATCGAAAAACTCAAAACACAAAAAGAAAAGATCATTTCCATCTTACATTTCTCATTTTATAGTTTTTATAAGCTGATGTTTCGTTTTATTATGAGGAATTATGCATTCATGGGGATGTCTTGTACACAGTAGGTAGGAAATTGCATTTGGACTTAATTAAGCTTGATCTTGACTTTGGCAAGCTACTCATATTGTAAGGTAGAGCCTCCAGTGGTCGGTACATCTGAACCCGATCCCAGTTTAGGAGTGAGTAGTTTCTCCTTATAGTCTGTGTTACATCAAAACGCATAAGTATGGTTTTTATTCCATTTTCTATAAGGATTACTGTCATGATCTACATCTTGAAGCCATTCAATCTCTTGTTCACCTTTCGCAAAAACACCCTTCTCTCTCTAGCTACATTATAATTTTGCCTACCCTTGTTGAGCTAGTAACCAACTAGATGTGTAGGGGTGTTCTGTGCTTTTGCGATGTTCCATTTGGTGTGATCTTGTCTCGAGATTGCTGATTCCCGGGTTTTGATGTGAAAGAGAAAAAGGAAAAAAAAAGGACCTTTGAAAGAACGATGAAAAATGAAAAATGAAATTGAAAGCTCAAAAGGAAAAGAAGAAAAAAAGAAAAGAGGAAAAACGCTTCCATGAAATGAAAAGAAAGAAAATTATGGGAAGTCGTAATTTGGTTTGTCATGTTTAATAAGCCAATATGCTGCTTTTGGCTTTGTCTTTTGTTGATGGGAATTGGTATGATTTGGATTGAGTATCCACTACACATTTGGTTATTACTAGCTTGACTTTAAGCTCCACATGACCAAAATCGTTTGTCCACTTTCTTACCCAAATTTCCCAAGCCTCTTCTTTACTTTACTAGTGCTTCTTACATTATATTTTGATCATGATTAGTTTTACTTAATGATTTTGGATTGTCTACCATACTAGACTGCGGGCACATTCTTATAAGTTGTAGATAAGTGAGTGTCAGTTCAAATTTGAACCAATATTTCCTAATTTACAAAAATTTGAGTGATGAGTGTACCGTGAGAGTCCATTGTCAAAAGGATCATGCAAGAGCTGAAAAAGTCCAAAGAATATTTTCTATGCTGCGCCGATATGTAAATCTCAACCATGATCCGCATTTTCCTTCGCCCTTGTTGCTGCGGGCTTATGATTCATCTACTTATTAAGAGCTTACTTTTTGAGACTTGTACGATAGATTGATCATTGTTAGCTACCCTTGTCCTAGTTATGATTGTTATATTTGCTTGAGGACAAGCAAGGGTTTAGCTTGGGGGTGTGACACCCTCGAATTCGCGGAAAGATAAACAAGTAATTTAAATAAATAAAAGATGAGAATACATTTTTAATAGGTTCACTTTAGTGAAAATCGGTATATTTTAAAACCGGAACCTACCATTAAATATATTCATCATAACAAAGGTGTCTTAAAGAAAAAGGTTCATAACAAAAAGGAACTAATATTATACATAAGAAGTATCCAAAACGGGAGACATATCTCCCGTATAAATACCGAAATAAAAGAGTGTATAATATAATACAATCCTAAGAACCGAATATAGGTCCAAGGTAATACTTCACTCGCTAGCTCGTCAATGTACCCAAGTATGCATCACAAACCTGCCAACCGCATTAAATATAAACACGGAAGCCACAGTCAGTGGGGAGTAACTCCGAGTTCTCCCAGCCACGAAATGTCGAGTTTAATAAAACATGAATAACATAAAAGAAATGTATATGGAAAATACAAAGCCTTAACATATACGATATGCTTTTCATGTGATGAAACAAATAACTAACATATAACCTAGCATATGAAGGTTAAGCTACTCATGCAAACTATCATGTGAATAAGTTAACAACCTATACCACGAGGTAGGGAAGCTGGTATTCTAGCTCAGAGGTTACATTTAAAACATGGCCATGATACAACTCAACCCTAATCATACAAACTATCATGTGAATCAGTTAACAACCGGTAATCCAAACTCTATCAACCTTAGCCGGCTTGCATCTCACCTTCTAAGATTCATAGAATCATACAAACATGAAAGACCAATACGTCTAGAAACAGGCATAAGTTCTTAGAACAGTCAATAGTCGACTTCGGTAACTCGAGGCTATACCACAAGGTAGGAAAACATCCTAGTCCTAGACTGATCAGACCTAGCGACAACAGCTATTCCGTTCCCCGTCCCATGACATAACCGTCTATGAGAAACTCTACTAGGCGACCCCCTAAGCAGAGATGGTAGTACTTAAGCTGGCTTCCCTCCCAAAGCGGAACTTTAGGATGCCATGCCCCGACTGGGGATAAGCCCCCCAGGCCCGGGACACAAAGGCTATTAACCATGAACTATATACTCGTTAAAGACAGTACGGGCCTATCGATGTCATGGTCCAAGCTACTCATTTAGAATTAGAATGGTCAAGACGCCATATACTCATAATTCTCTATGGGTACTTAGTCAACACGACATATATCATACAATTAAACAGTCACGGGAAAAACATCATATCATGTGACTAATTGCATATAAATCATAATCAAATATCATATCGCATCATATCTACTAAGGCTAATTCATTAATTAAATACAACCATACTTGAAGACAAATCCCCGACCCGAGTCCCGCGACGGGTCATCAGTCAAATCGGGGCTGACTAGATCTTAGTTTGACCAAACCCGTTGGATCAAAACGGCTAGAAACAGAGTCTTTATCACATAGACATAAAATCAACATATTCATTACATGTTATTTTAATAAAGCTTCTAACATGTGAATTATTAAATCTTACGTAAAACCCCGCTTGACTTAAAGGATATCAAAATAAACTACGATCTCGTCTTATAATTTCTAAAATGTGAGAAATAATAATTTTATGAAAAACCTTTTTAATTAAATATTTTACTTATTAATATTTCCCACTTGCTAAATATTACAAAACACGATAAAAATGACGATAACTCAAAAACCGTCACAAGTACCAAAGTGGGACCCACGGGCTGAGTTGGGCCGGACCCCACATGGGCCTGGATGGGCCCCACGGCCTGATTTGGCTAGAAATGGCTGTTTTTATTAAATTTCAAAAAACCCGTTTCTTAAAAATTCCCGCATGCTTTAACATATTTAAAACCCGTCCAAACAACAATTTAACTATCAAACATCGACACAACCCAAAGACCAAAACCCGGACCCACCATGGACCACCCCAGACCGGTCTGAACCGGCCTGGACCGGTCTGGTTGGTCCGGTTCACTACCAACCCCACGGTTCACACCACAAACCCCACCAAATTAATTCCAACTTGTTTTAATTATCAAACCACCATTTTTAACAACCATCATACCAAAAGTCATGATTAAAAATAATTCATCCAAATTTCTCAAGAACACTAAACATATTAAAATTTCCTAAACAACATAAAAATTATAACTTATTAAATATCATCAAAATTTATCAAGAACACTAAACATATTATAAATTCATACAAAATCATAAAAATCATAACTTATGGAAAATCATCCAAATTCATTAACATCAACCAACATGTTATAAAATCATAAAACATCATAATAACTACTACTTAACATGTTACTAACTAAAAATCCATGAATCATAAAAATATGAACCAAAACTAAAGATGAACAAAAAACTAAAGAAGACTAAAGCTACTAAGGTATGTAACATCTATTCGTCGAGTAACTCGGAATCGTTACCTTAGCTAGAAAAATCAATTAGCACCAAAATAAGAAGTATAAACTAAGAAACTCGTCTTCTAATCTTCCCCTAATATATACGAGTCACCAAACTCGTCTTCAAAATCTTCCCCTATAAGAAATGACAAGAAAAACATTATTAGAAGTAAAAAGAGATTTTCCATAATTAAAGTGTTGAAAACGATTTTGACGGAATTGAAAATAAACCGTACTTGAAGATGGAGAGCGAAGAGGAGATTCTAGAAATATAAGTTAGGAAGGATTTAATTAAGAAATGAAGGTTTTATGATGATTTTGCTCAAGAACGACGAAGAACAAATGAAGAACGACGAAGAACGAATGAAGAACGATGAAGAACGATTAATTAGATCTTAATTTGATTGATTGTAAAATGAAAAGTTGTTGGTGAGTAAAGAGGGGTGTGTGAGCCGTGTGTTTATAGAGCAAAATAGTGAGTTGGGTTTGAAATTGTTGTTATGGAATTGACCCGGTATAATAATTATATTACCGTAATTAATTAGATATTAAGTTAATTGAATTAAATATCAAGATATGATGTTATTGTAATGAAAAGAAAGAAAATATCAAGGTCAAAGAAAGAGGAAAAACCGTGTGATATGGTGACTGTCGGGTCAGTTTTGTAAACGATTTGCGTAATTTTCGTTAACTGATCGATAAAGTTAATAAGTATCTAGATATTTTGATTAGTTTATTCAAAACAATTAAAATATCTTATGGTGAGTGGAAAGCGATGACACGCGCGTGTGACTCATGCCAAAGTCGAGTTTCGATTTTTGTTTCGCGCTTTACGATGAGTCGGGAATAGTTAAATGACGTTCGGTTAAAACCGTAAACGTTATTCTTTAAATTCCGAATAAATTCAAAATAATTATATTAAATTATGATAAATCTTAATAAATCTAAATAAAAATAAATCAAAAATATTATTTTTTTAAAGAAAATTTCGGTCTTCATACTTATGAGACGAGTCGGGAAAAAGTCAACGGAAGTCAAAGTT
>JAIUZE010046343.1:0-40627 GCA_022085475.1 Heliosperma pusillum
GTTGGTCATGCTGAACCTCTCAAGAATCTTATCTATATAAGACTCCTGACTGAGGGATAACATCCGTCGTGATCTATCTTTGTAGATACGGATCCCCAAAATTCTTTGTGCC
Organism: Heliosperma pusillum; assembly: GCA_022085475.1. Classification (NCBI taxonomy): domain Eukaryota; kingdom Viridiplantae; phylum Streptophyta; class Magnoliopsida; order Caryophyllales; family Caryophyllaceae; genus Heliosperma; species Heliosperma pusillum. The sequence goes on from JAIUZE010046343.1 coordinate 113, forward strand.
TTGCCCAGATCTTTTATCTGGAAATGGTTCTTTAACCAAACTTTTACCGAAGTTAAGAGAGGTATGTCATTCCCAATCAAGAGTATGTCATCGACATACAATATTAGGAAGACAATCTTGCTCCCACTCGACTTGATATATAAGCATGGTTCCTCGACCGATCGAGTAAATCCATTCTCTTTTATCACCTGGTCGAAACGATGATTCCAACTCGAGAAGCCTGCTTAAGTCCATAGATGGAACGCTTAAGCTTGCATACCTTCTTAGGATTTTTAGGATCAATGAAACCTTCGGGTTGTACCATGTACAACTCCTCCTCCAAATAACCATTTAAGAAGGCGGTTTTCACATCCATCTGCCAAATTTCATAGTCATGAAAAGCAGCAATCGCTAAGATTATCCGAATGGAACGCAGCATGACTACGGGTGCAAAGATTTCATCATAATGCAAACCGTGCACTTGAGTGAAACCCTTTGCCACTAGTCGTGCCTTGTATGTATCTGGTTGTCCTTCTACAGAATGCTTTATTTTGTAAAGCCAGTTGCACTGAAGAGGCCGAACCTTATCAGGTAAGTCAACCAGATCCCATACGTCATTCTCATACATAGAGTCCATCTCGGATTGCATGGCATCAAGCCATAGCTTAGAGTCAGAACAGGTCATGGCACCTTTATAGGTAGCGGGTTCGTTACTCTCTAGGAGTAAAACGTCATCTCTCTCATTCTCCTCGACCATCCCAATGTATCTGTCTGGAGGAATAGAGTGTCTACCCGACCTCCTAGGTTCCAAAGGAATATTAACCGCAGCCGATGATGAAGGAACAGTTTCCTCCATTCGTTGCTCGGTTGTTGGTTCTTGAATCTCCGACAGATCGAAGGTTCCATTACTTGTCCTATTCTAGAGAAACTCTTTCTCTAAGAACGTCGCACTAGCCGCAACAAAAACTCGATGTTCGGTAGGCGAGTACAAGTAATGACCAAACATCCCTTTTGGATAACCAATAAAGTATGTCTTGACCGATCGTGGGCCGAGCTTATCGTCAGGTCTCCACTTGACATAAGCCTCGCAGCCCCAAACCCGAATACAGGACAAGTTAGGGACCGTTCCCTTCCATAATTCATATGGAGTCTTGTCTACAGCTTTAGACGGACTTCGGTTAAGTATTAGAGCAGCTGACAAAAGAGCATAACCCCACAATGAATCAGGTACAACCGTGTGACTCATCATGGATCGAACCATATCAAGTAATGTCCGATTTCTCCGTTCGGACACACCATTCAATTGTGGTGTTCCAGGTGGAGTTAACTGTAGTACTACACCACAGTCTTTGAGGTGTTGATCAAACTCATTTGAAAGATATTTGCCACCACGATCTGAACGTAGTGCTTTAATCTTTCTATCCAGTTGGTTTTCAACCTTATTCTGGAATTCCTTGAACTTGTCAAAGGACTCACTTTTATGCTTCATTAAGTAGACATATCCATATCTACTCAAATCGTCCGTGAAAGTGATAAAATATCTATAGCCATCTCTAGCGTTGATTGACATAGGTCCACACACATCAGTATGTATGAGTCCTAATAGTTCAGCAGCGCGCATTCCAACACCTTTGAAGGAAATTCGAGTCATTTTGCCTATGAGACATGATTCACACGTGCCAAAAGATTCATAGTCAAATGGGGGATGGGTGTGGTTTTTGGGGGGCTTCCCATTGTCAATGATCTTCTTCACGCGTTTTCCTTTATGTGTCCCTAGGCAATGTCTAGATGTTCATCTTTGTCACCCAAGCCTTTTCTTTCTTACTACTCACATGCATTATATCTGTGGTTTATCTAAAACATAACCCATTCATGGAAACTGCTTTACCATAAATCATTTCGTTTAAGAGAAAATACGCTATTATCCTTTATTACAAACGAAAAGCCGTCCTTATCAAGTACGGAAACTGAAATAATGTTTTTAGATAAACTGGGTACATAGTAACAGTTATTCAGAAATAACTCAAATCCACTCGGGAGTTGGATTACATATGTTCCCATTGAAACGGCAGCTACTCTTGCTCCATTCCCCACTCGCAGGTCCACATCACCCCTTGCGAGAGTTGTGATGTTTCTTAAGCCCTGCAAATGATTGCACAGATGAGAACCACAACCAGTATCTAGTACCCAAGTTCCGAAACTTGCATGGTTAATCTCAATCATATGAATAAAAGAAGAAGACATACCAACAGGAGAGACGCGGCCTGCTTTTATGGCCTCACGGTACACGGGGCAGTTCCTCCTCCAATGCCCAAGCTTGTGGCAATGGTGGCACTCCACGTTACCTTCATCGCTCTTTGTCTTGCCTTGTGAGCTACCGCTAGTCTCACCAGGCCCACTCTTGCCTTGCTCTGGCTTTTTGAATTTCGGCTTCCCTACAGCTAGGTTGGCCTTAGCCTTGCCCTTACCTTTGCCCTTGTTGGCAATCATGAGAACGTCCTGTTTCAGACTCCCACTCAATTTCAGATCACTCTTTGTCTGTACAAGGAGTGAGTGGAGTTGATGAAGACTCTTCTTCATATCATTCATATAGTAATTTGCCCTGAAAAGGGCAAAACCCTCATGAAGTGAATGAAGAACGCGGTCTATGACGATCTTCTCATCGATTTTGCAACCAAGTGCCTCCAGTTTCTCGACATTCTCAATCATATCAAGAATGTGTGGGCTAACCGCTTGGCCCTTCTGGAGTTTCGCCTCAAAGAAGCGACAGGTATGCTCATAGCTAACGATCCTCGGAGCTTTCGAGAACTGGTTAAAGAGCGTGGTGAAAATCTTATTCGCACCATGGGCAATGAATCGCCTTTGCAAATTTGATTCCATTGAAAAGATGAGTACGTTCTTTATCGCACCCGCCTCCATCATGAAATCACTATAAGCAAGTGATTCATTAGCTCCTACATTGGGGCCTAGGTTGGGCGGTAGTGGCTCAATCAAGTACTTGAGCTTACCTTCAGCAATGGCAGCATTCCGTAATGCCGCCTCACAGTCCGCAAAGTTGGACCCGATATTCTTCAGTCGTGTTGACTGATTCATAGTGTCCATGAACATCTTAAGCCAGGACTCACGTCCGAGCGTGGCACTTGGCATTGGGTCATCAGTATGGCCAGCCATTTTGTTATTTAGCAGTTATATCTGTATATAACGAATTCAAAAAAACTGTGAAAAAGAAAATAAATATGATAAGTATTCATCGTTTTAATTTTTTTTTGAGTCTAATGGAAAAACTGTTTAATGCGATGACTCGTGCATTTATACAATTGACCTCCCTCAAGAATTATATAAATGATCCCAAGACTCAATTTCTGTAAATTGATAAGCCAACCTCTTGGCTAATTCTACTTTTAGAATTCCTGGTCGATAAATTTCTGTAAATTCTATCTTTAGTCCATCATAATCACGAGATCTTACTCGTACTATAATGTTGAGATAAAAATAGGTCAACACTCACTACTTACCCAACGTAGAAGGGGTCATATTATGACTTCCGACGAAGAAGGGGTTCATAGTAGTTTTCCCTATAAAGACTAGTCTCAATTTTAGTTATAGGGGACGGTCCCATCATCTTAACTTTAATTCATTTTAAGTGAACGAATGTCTAGCAACTCGAGAATGATTTAACTAAGGTGATGGCCCTAAAAGCGAGTGACATCTGTATGTCCATGATTAAAATATTCAAACTGTATGAATCATTTTTCATGCATTTTTAGGTGGTTTGGTTTAGGCGGAGTATGATGCAATTATCTATCATGTGAATAAAGCAACGAGAATGGAAAAATAAAACGCAAAATAAAACACCTAGTGTGGCCTAACTACCAAAATGAACAAAATACAAGTTTGGAATCCATCCTTATGGACCCGAGAAGCTAGACTTGATGTTCCACCTTGGTCCATATAGCGGGAGTGAGCCATCCGATCTCCATCTTGAATCTTCTCAAAATACATTTTAAAAATTACAAATGTAAACCTATTTACATTCTAATTCAAAATGATTCCAAAAATTAAAATTACATAGGGGAGATACGAGATCTCAAATTACAACCAAGACTATGTTTTCATCATTACGAAAACATAATCTACTAAGGCCACACTAGTAAATTACAATCGATTGTACAAAAATGCGTAAAATTAAACCATTCAAACAACATTCAACATAATAAAAGCATCAACTAAAATTAATCATACAAAACATAATGCATAAATTATGTTGATTAATTATCCAAACCACCATTAAATCATGTGACGATTCCGTAATCCATCACTAGATTTCAATCAAAATCCAATGAAATTCATAATCAATATGAATAACAACAACATTATTTTAAACCTTTTTAAAATAACATGGTTTCAAAAATTTGTGAACTTTTTCACAAAAACAATCATACATTATCTTAATAATGTACAAAACAAAAACCAGTATAAGAAAAAAAAAAACAAATTTTTTTTTTTTTAATAATTACTGTTCATACGTGAACAGTAGCAGGTACCCAAAATTTTTTTTTTCTTCCTTTTCTTTCTTTTCTCACGGTTTATAACAAAACCGGAAAAACTATACAAAAAAAAAATACTTGCAGTTGCTGCCATTTAAAAAAAACAATTTTTTTTTATTCTGTGAACAGTACATGAACAGTACACGGGCAGAAAAAAAAAATCAAATTAAACGGTTTTAATTCGATCATGCTTATATTAACTAGATCGGTACAAACAAACAATATCTAATCGATATTAAACATTGATACAAACTAGATGATTCAAATTAACCTTTTAACATGAATATCTAGATCATTTTATACCGAAAATATAAAGCAAAAGGATGTTCATAAACATTCATATCAAATTCCATTTACGTTGTAATTCAATCATTATTAAATCAAAACATCTACAAATTCATATATTATTATCTCAACCTTTTAAAATAACAATATTTGAATCAAAATGGATCCCCAAAAAAAAATCATACGGCACAAAAAAAAAACTTTTGCCGAATTAAAAAAAAAAAATTTTATTAAGAATTATACAAATTCATATTTACGAAAATCATATAAACAATTTCATAGCCCTATGGCTCTGATACCACTTGTGGGAAAATATCCGTATACTTCCCTTTAAATCATTCAGGATTATAATGAAATTAGGATTATATGATTAATAGTCATAAACGAAAATGCATAATAAACGAGAGATTAGAAATAACCTTTAGTCCTTGCTTTAAAGGCCTAAGAACAATATCAAAATGATGATATCTCCTAATCGTAGCACCCAAGATAGAATAAGAAATGCCCTTGAATTTGCTAGAATGTTTTTTGTGAAAAGTTACTGTTAACTTTTTTTGTGATGTCTAGAGATGGAGGCACCCAAGAGAGAATGAATTAGGGTTAGGTATAAAAATCTCAATTTTTCCTCTTACCCTTTCAATCTCACGGCACAATTGGTTTTTTTAGGGGAGATATTTTCTCCTCTAATTAACCACTAATGGACCGAAAATTCCAGAGTGAATCTGGACTTTATTTCGGTTAAATTCGCTTTAATATATAATGTGTATTATTATTATAAATGTCATTTGTGTTGTCATGTATTAATATGTCCATACAACATTTTGTAGTCGATACATTAATACCGGTCTGATAACATCTAATATGACAATCGTATAATATATACGTTAATTATAATTATCCGTATAAGTATAATTTGCTAATTCAATATAACATTTTATATTCAATTACGAATTAACATTTTAATTCGCATAAGCTTACATTATATATATGCTAATTAAATACAACAGTTTATATTTAATTACGAATTACTTTTAATTCGTCTCAGCTTATATTATTTAATCGTTATTAAATAATCGTCTCGTCATCACATTGACTAACCATTTAGTCATATAATAGGGCATCAATATGATTATTTTCTCAAATAATCACATCTCTCAAACACATCCTATAGGTGTGACTTTTAGGGACCTGTTGATCACCGCCATCTGTATGACAATAACGTCAAACTTATATAGCAAGCCAACCGTTATTGATAAACGTTAATCAACTGATTATTATACAAAGTATACCCTGTGAACCTACAGAGAGTTATTTATGTTATTGCACTAACTGTGGAGGACACTGGCTCCAACAATCTCCCACTTGTCCGTACAAGTGTATGTGCGATAACCGATTCTCATATCCATATTAAATTTCTCCCACTCAAGGTAAAACAATTTGCAAAGTCCGTATTCACAAAGGTCGTATTTTACAAGTGATCTGTATCAAGAGTGGTTTCCCCGACTAGAGAGTAACTTAACTGATAAACGAATCTTTATTCGAGCATGGCCATGCATTTTAGTTACAGTTCCTCGAGTGGCCCTGAGAAATAACATAACCTGATAAAGGTTGGATATTTTCTTCAACTCGAATCTTGCAGATACAAGGGCGCAGAGTATTGAAATGACCCAAGTTAAAATCTACTTAGCCTCCTGTTACGGTTCGACCCAGGCCCTACTCTGCCTTGCCCTGGCTTTTTGAATTTCGGTTTCCCTAAAGCTAGGTTGGCCTTAGCCTTTCCCTTACCTTTGCCCTTGTTTGCTATCATGAGAACGTCCTGTTTCAGACTCCCACTCAATTTCAGATCACTCTCTGTCTGTACGAGGAGTGAGTGGAGCTGATGAAGACTCTTCTTCATATCATTCATATAGTAATTTGCTTTGAAAAGGGCAAAACCATCATGAAGTGAATGAAGAACGCGGTTAATGACGATCTTCTCATCGATTTTGCAACCAAGTGTCTCCAGTTTCTCGACATTCTCAATCATGTCAAGAATGTGTGGGCTAACTGCTTGGCCCTTCTGGAGTTTCGCCTCAAAGAAGCGACAGGTATGCTCATAGCTAACGATCCTCGGAGCTTTCGCGAACTCGTTAGAGAGCGTGGTGATGAAATCTGATCGCACAAATGGAGCACATGAATCGTTTGCAATTTGAATTCAATTGAAAAGATGAGTACTTATTTATCGCACCCGCCTCCATTACGAAATCACTATAAGCAAATGATTCATTGGCTCCTGCATTGGGGCCTGGGTTAGTCGGTAGAGGCTCAGTCAAGTACTTGAGCTTACCGTCAGCAATGGCAGCATTCCGTAATGCCGCCTCCCAGTCGCAAAGTTTGACCCATCATTCTTCAGTCGCGTGGACTGATTCATGTTGTCCATAAAGATCTTTAGCCAGGACTCGCGAGCGAGTGTAGCACTTGGCATTGGGCATGGGTCATCAGTTGGCCAGCCATATGTATTAGCAGTTATATTGTATATAATGAATCCAAAAACTGGAAAAAGAAAATACATATGAAGTATTCATCGTTTTAATTAAGTCTAATGCAAAACCGATTAATGCGAAAACTCTTGCATTTATACAATTGACCTCCCTCAAGTATTATATAAATGATCCCAAGACTCAGTTTCTGTAAATTGATAAGCCAACTTCTTGGCTAATTCTACTTTTAGAATTCCTGGTCGATAAATTTCTGTAAATTCTATCTTTAGTCCATCATAATCACAAGATATTACTCGTACTATAATGTTGAGATAAAAATAGGTCAACACTCACTACTTACCCAACGTAGAAGGGGTCATATTATGACTTCCAACGAAGAAGGGGTTCATAGTAGTTTTTCCTATAAAGACTAGTCTCAATTTTATTTATAGGGGAAGGTCCCATCATCTTAACTTTAATTCATTTTAAGTGAACGAATGTCTAGCAACTCGAGAATGATTTAAACTAAGGTGATGGCCCTAAAAGCGAGTGACATCTGTATGTCCATGATTAAATATTCAAACTGTATGAATCATTTTTCATGCATTTTTAGGTGGTTTGGTTTAGGCGGAATATGATGCAATTATCTATCATGTGAATAAAGCTACGTGAATGGAAAAATAAAACGCAAAATAAAACACCTAGTGTGGCCTAACTACCAAAATGAACAAAATACAAGTTGGAATCCACCCTTGGACCCGAGAAGCTTGTCTTGATGTTCCATCTTGGTCCATATAGCGGGAGTGAGCCAACCGATCTCCATCTTGAATCTTCTCAAAATACTATTTAAAAATTACAAATGTAAACCTATTTACATTCTAATTCAAAATGATTCCAAAAATTAAAATTACATAGGGGAGATACGAGATCTCAAAATACAACCAAGACTATGTTTCCATCATTACGAAAACATAATCTACTAAGGCCACACTAGTAAATTACAACTGATTGTACAAAAATGCGTAAAATTAAACCATTCAAACAACATTCAACATAATAAAAGCATCAACAAATTAATCATACAAAACATAATGCAAAAATTATGTTGATTAATTATCCAAACCACCATTGAATCATGTAACGATTCCGTAATTCATCACGAGATTTCAATCAAAATCTAATGAAATTCATAATCAATATGAATTACAACAACATTTTTTTAAACCTTTTTAAAATAACATGGTATCAAAAATTTTGTGAACTTTTTCACAAAAACAACCATACATTATCTTTATAATGTACAAAACAAAATTGGTTTAAAAAAAACGGAATTTTTTTTTTAAAAATTACTGTTGACGTATGAACAGTAGCAGGTACCAGTTTTTTTTTTTCTTTCTTTCTTTCGGTTTATACAAAAACCAAAAAAAAAAAAACTATACAAAAAAAACGCTGCAGCTGTAAAAAAAAACAGAATTTTTTTTTATTTTAACAGTGAACAGTACACAGGCAGCAAAAAAAAAACAATTAAATTAAACGGTTTTAATTCGATCATGCTTATATTAACTAGATCGGTACAAACAAACAATATCTAATCGATATTAAACATTGATTCAAACTAGATGATTCAAATTAACCTTTTAACATGAATATCTAGATCATTTTATACCGAAAATATAAAGCAAAAGGATGTTCATTAACATTCATATCAAATTTCATTTACGTTTTAGTTCAATCATTATTAAATCAAAACATCTACAAATTCATATATTATTATCTCAACCTTTTAAAATAACAATATTTGAATCAAAATGGAACCCCAAAAAGAAATCATACGGCCCAAAAAAAACAAATAGCCGAATTGAAATTTTTTTTTTATTAATTAAGAAATATACAAATTCAATATTTACGAAAATCATATAAATAATTTCATAGCCCTATGGCTCTGATACCACTTGTGGGAAAATATCCGTATACTTCCCTTTAAATCATTCAGGATTATAATGAAATTATGATTATATGATTAATAGTTATAAACGAAAATGCATAATAAACGAGAGATTAGAAATAACCTTTAGTCCTTGGTTTAAAGGCCTAAGAACAATATCAAAATGACGATATCTCCTAATCGTAGCACCCAAGATAGAATGAGAAATGCCCATGAATTTGCTAGAATGTTTTTTGTGAAAAGTTACTGTTAACTTTTTGTGATGTCTAGAGATGGAGGCACCCAAGAGAGAATGAATTAGGGTTAGGTATAAAAATCTCAATTTTTCCTCTTACCCTTTCAATCTCACGGCACAATTGGTTTTTTTAGGGGAGATATTTTCTCCTCTAATTAACCACTAATGGACCGAAAATTCCATAGTGAATCTGGACTTTATTTCGGTTAAATTCGCTTTAATATATAATGTGTATTATTATTATAAATGTCATTTGTGTTGTCATGTATTAATATGTCCATACAACATTTTGTAGTCGATACATTAATACCGGTCTGATAACATCTAATATGACAATCGTATAATATATACGTTAATTATAATTATCCGTATAATTATAATTTGCTAATTCAATATAACATTTTATATTCAATTACGAATTAACATTTTAATTCGCATAGGCTTACATTATATATATGCTAATTAAATACAACAGTTTATATTTAATTACGAATTACTTTTAATTCGTCTCAGCTTATATTATTTAATCGTTATTAAATAATTGTCTCATCATCACATTGACTAACCTTTTAGTCATATAATAGGGCATCAATATGATTATTTTCTCAAATAATCACATCTCTCAAACACATCCTTTAGGTGTGACTTTTAGGGACCTGTTGATCACTGCCATCTGTATGACAATAACGTCAAACTTATCTAGCAAGCCAACCGTTATTGATAAACGTTAATCAACTGATTATTATACAAAGTATACCCTGTGAACCTACAGAGATTTATTTATGTTATTGCACTAACTGTGGCGGACACTGGCTCCAACAGGATGTTGGCAAGGGTAAATGAAAAATTCAAGGACGAAATCAAGCTGCAAAAGAGCTCATATCCCTTCACAAGGCTTAAGGTGGGATAGAAATTCAAAGTCTAGCATGCCTTAAAAATGCGCTTGTCAAGAGGCAACCCGGCTTTCTCTTTACTTTCTTTTATGCATTCTTTATTCCACTAAATAGACAATCTTTTATAATTTTGTTTTGGACTATTTGGACACTCTTTTTGAATTTTTGGGTTGTAATAGTTAGGAAACAATTTTCGTTTTACTTGTTATTTTCATTTTTAGAAATGCATGCTTAGTCAATAGTTTTTCGTACTTAGAATTGGAGGACTTATTGAGACGAAAAGGAGCTACACTTGGCCCATGTTGCCAAGTCCGTTAAGGTTAGTAAGTATGTTCAAGGCCATAGCCAAAAGGTAAGAGCAAGTAACAAAGAAAAAAGAAACAAAAACCGGACAAGCAGACTTCCCTGATCGGATTCATGTACCTTTGCTTGCTGCCATATTCCCGTGTTCTTCAACTTCAAAGCTCAAAATCTCTTAAAAACCTTATTTTCATAGTCTTTTCTTGCAAAATTTGTCACCATAGTTCATCAAGGCAACATCTAAGCATTATCAAGTAAGTTAATTCTACTTTAGTTACTTCAATCTCTCTATTTTTCAGAAATCCAACATGAACAAACCCTAACCCAAATTTGGGGGTTATTGATTTTACTTGAAAAACTTGTTTAAATTGGATTTCTAATGCTTCTTACATGATATAGAGTGAATGTTAGTGATTAATTTGAAAACTTACTATGATTTGAATGCTCATATGCCAATAAGGATACTCATATCTACTTTATGCTAAACACTCATGCTTAATGGTAGTATAATGTTTGAATTCATGCTTTATAATTTGAACTTATGCTCTTATTTTGTTAATTTAGCATTAGTATCTTTAAGTAGTGCCCAAAACTCATGATTCAAGTGTAATGTTGCTCAAAATCCTAGTGAAATATTGTTATGCTTAAGAACATCAATTTGTGCTCAAAAGTAGTATGATAATGTTTCACTTATGTTGTTATACTTGAATTTGTGCTTGAAAGCCTAGTATTATAACACTTATACTATCAATTTGTGTTTATAATGAAGTGTTCTAATACTAGTTTCTTGTACAAAATGGCACCTACAATAAGGAGATCAAAGAGGGCAAGAACCTCCAACCAAGGAGAAAGTAGTAGAGCCCATGAAGAGGACATAGAAATGTTAGAAGCCGATGATCAAACCGGGAGTCAAGAAGGACAAGGTGATATGCATGATCCCGACTTTCTGGATGTAGAGTTTAGTTCAAACAAGCAATGGCAAAAATGGTTTATCATCAAGAGCAAGGGTATGAGAGCTACCAAATTCCTTGATGTTTCTTCTTTAAGACACATGAAGCTTTATGAGCATGTCAAGGTGTTATTTAGGGGTCTAGGAGTGACTGCTAGTATGAACTTTAGTTATAAGACCTACCCTCAATTAACCCTTGAATTCTTGAGCTCATTTGAGTTGCATAGGTCTAGGAATAGAGGCTCTATCCCTCAAGTCCGATTCCGACTGTTTATCGATGACTATAGTATGGACTTAGGGACCTTTGCCGGCCAATTCGGTCTCACCTTTGAGGATACTGTTACCTCACCTCCCAAAAGCTTTGATATTAGCCAGGTTTGGAGCGCCATTTCTACTTACCCTGTCTCTCGTTGGGACCATGTCCCACACCAACACATCCATCATCCCGCCATTAGAATCTGGCAAAGATTCATGGGATGGACCTTCTTGGGCCGTGCTGAGCCTCATTTGGTGAGACGGGTAGAGTTAGATATTTTAGGAGGGTTCTTGAATGTGAATGGTGAAGAACCATGGTCGATTAGCATTCCTTACTATTTTGCTGTTCAGTTGACTAAAGCTACTAATCCTAAGAACACTAGCATTGTTTATGGAGGTCTTATCACTCACCTTGCTATGCGAGTTTGTGGTTTTAACCAAGCCACCACTGACCTCCAGGCATTGACTACACCTCCCACCGAGATGGGAAATGGGTTGGATTATGATTATTTTGTTCAGCTTAATTGGTTTCGTGTCTCTGACCCCCATATGATTTGGAGGATAGCTGGCCGTGATTCGGTCAAGTTGACCGCTGAGGTGAACCAAATTCCATTACTTAGGCAGCGTCCTCAACTTCAGGAGGGTGAGGCTATATTACACCGTCCCACTTACTTTCTTCCTGTTGGGGATATTACCCCCAATGACCCCTCTGTCAAGATTAGATCCCACCGCCCTGAGGTAGGATCATCCTCTCAGTCGACCCATGCTACGGGCGACGTAACCGCCATGTTTCAAGCCCTAACCATGTCCATTGATAGAGTCCAGTCCGACCAGGAGCTTGCTCTGCACCCCATTTATGATCACTTCGCTAGGCAAGGTGTGATTAGACCTGAGGGCCCCCACCTGTCTTTCTATACTTGGCCCGAAGGGGGGTATAGTACTGCTTCTGATGCAGGTGTGCAGCAGACCAGACCTTATTACTGTGGTACTGACTATGGCGTCGAGAGTTTTGGAGGGTATAGAGGTGATTTTAGTGGTCACCAAATAGATGAGTACCAGTCCTTAGGAGCCAGCAACCCTACCGGGATCGTTGCTTCCAGTAGTAGTTATTATTTTGCAGATGATACCTACTATACAGATGCTTCTGGATCTGCATCCGAGCCGCCTCCTTCAGAGAGGAGAGGCCGTAGCTGGTGGCCTTTGAGATGAGATGATAGCAAGCTCCCATGTTTATAATAGTTTGGGGGAGGCTAGACATTTTGTAAGTTTTTCTTTCTTTCTTTTATTTTTAGCATTTTTTAGTTTTCCTTGATAGCAAGCTCCCGTGTTTTTTCAGTGAAAGGAAGTTTGAAAAGAAAAAAAAAGAAAAAAAAGAGCTTAGAAAAAAATGAAAAATGAAAGAGTAAAAGCTCAAAAGAGAAAAAAAGAAAAAAGAAAAGAAAAAGAAGAGAAAAACGCTTCCATGAATGAAAAAGAAAAGAAAAAATTTCAGGAAGTCGTAACTTGATTTGTCATGTTTAATAAGCCAATATGTTGCTTTTGGCTTTGACTATTGTTTATGGAAATTGGTATGATTTGGATTGAGTATCCACTACACATTTGGTTATTACTAGCTTGACTTATAGCCCCACATAACCAAAATCGTTTGTCCACTTTCTTACCCAAATTTCCCAAGCCTCATCTTTATTTTCTCTTGGCTTCTTGCATTACATTTTGATCATGATTAGTCTTACTTAATGAATTTGGATTGTCTACCATACTAGACTGCGGGCATATTCTTATAAGTTGTAGATAGGAGAGTGTCACTTCAAATTTGAACCAATATTTCCTATTTCACAAAAATTTGAGTGAAGAGTGTATCGAAAGAGTCCATAGTCAATAAGATCATGCAAAAGCTGAAAAAGTCCAAAGAATATTTTCTATGCTGCGCCGTTATGTAAATCTCAACCATGATTCGCACTTCCATTTGCCCTTGTTGTTTCGGGTTTATGATTCATCTACTTGTTAAGAGCTTATTTTTGAGATTTGTATGATAGATTGATCATTGTTTGCTACCCTTGTCCTGGTTATGATTGTTATGTTTGCTTGAGGACAAGCAAGGGTTTAGCTTGAGGGAGTTTGATAGGCGATATTTTGTACTAATTTATCCCCCGTTTTAGCTCGATTTCTATACGATTTATGCACTTTGTTCAGTGATTAACGAGCTAATATTGCTATTCTAGTTGTTTTGCGTGCTTTGACTCGTTTTATAGGTAATGAAGCGGTTTTTCTATATTTTCTTACTTTATGGAGCAAAGGCACTAGAATACGAGTTTTCAAGGAACCGATGATAGCAATTTCACGATTTGACTACGATTTCGCTACATCCTCCCTTGAGTGGACTCATCTTGGACTTTGACTTTGTTTCTCAAAGGAAAACATCAACCCAAGTCAAACGAAGACTAGCACAAGCCCAATTACGTGTTACATTGACCAAGACCAAGGCATAGGATTCCGTGCCCAAAGACGAAATTGGAAGAGACGGAAAAATCCATCAGGGCTACATACCCGATCGGATTACCACATACCCGATCGGGTATGTTTGCTGATGAGCGTCTCTTGGCTCTTCTTCTACCAAGCTTTAATGGAGTGTTTTATGGCTTTGTCTAGGGTACGAATTTGGACGAAATACAGCAGCTATGCAGCCCTATAAAAGCCAATGATCATCACACACAATTGAGACAAGAAACAACAACAACAACTTAGAATTACACAATTAGCAACACATTTCTTTCATATAAGTCTTAGTTCATAGTTTATATGCAATCTTAGACTATTTTTACAGTAATTTCCTAGTACTTCTCTAGTGTTTTTATAAGCATTTGTCATTACATTGGGTTGGATATTTGTTCTTTACTTTCTTTCTTACACAATCGTACTCCAATCTCGGTAATTTTCTATCCTTTACTTATGCAATTTCCGACATCATGAACTATAATCTCATTAGTCTTGTTTTTATATTATCGTTGGTAGGAAATCCACATAAAAGTAATCTAGGTGAAACCAAAATATTGTTTAGTATGTCATATTTTATTTTGCCTAATCATATAATAAACATCATAAAACTCATCATTAGAACCATTACTAATATAATCCTGATCACCTTAATCACTTTGGCACTTTTATTTCATAGTTTAATTTCCTACATCTTTTTTCTCTTAATTTATTTAATCACATAAACTGAATTTAGTAAAATGTAATATTATCATCGTGTAAATACAATAAATATAATTGTAATATTGAAATGATTTGCTAGTTAAAATGAATTAAAAGAAGAGTCGATACCAATAGAACCACCTAGTTTGTTTCTTCCTTTGGTTGTGTCAAATTCTATAACTTTGTTTAGTGGCCATAAACAATTGTTTGTATTAGTCAATTTCCGTCTTAGAAAGGAGAGTTGGGATGGGAATTAGGACTACCAATAGGGGTTTAGTGACCTAACCAGGCTGAGAGGACGTTAGGACCCATTAAAAAGTCGGTACGAATCCGAGAGGAATATACCGCTACAAGGCTTAGACAATCGTAGTAATTCTAATGTTGGTATCAATAAAGCTTTTAAATCATTTGACATGAATTTCTCTTTCTCTATATCAATTTGATTAGATAGTTTATTTTACTGTTTTAGATAGTTTATTTTATCGTTTTAGTTAGTTTATTTTACCGTCATTTTGTTACCATCCTTAGATAGTTTACTTTATTGTCATTTGCTAGTGTATGAGTTTAGTTAGGTAGTTTTTCAATATTGCATTTTAATTATCGTTCTTAGTTAGATTTAATTATCGTCACCTTTCTTTCCGTCAATTAGATTAGATTTATTTTTATTGCAATTTCCATACTCGTCATTTAAATATCGTCATTACATACTTGTCATTTTATTTCATGTTAATAGTTTAGACAATCACCCCAAATGAATCGGACTTAAATGAAAATCACCCCATAGCAATTCATAGTTAACACGTACTCCCTGAGGATCGATCCCTACTTCCCTAATTACATTCCTTATGTTGTTAGCCTAAGTGTGGGTAATTATTTTTGTATCGGGACTGCGACAAACCCGGTCAGATATTGTACAGTATATCCTGTGATACTGTTTAGTATAACTTGTGATATTGTATCCTGGACTCACGGACTCAAAAAGATAGGGTGGACTCACATGATCCTAATTCTATATATAAATATATGTTTATGCCAAAACTTGACCAAACCTATGAAATTGTATGTGGAGGGTCAAAATGATCTACTCTTTTTAGCCTTAATGTGGGGGTTGATTTATTTGTGATTTGTGATAGAATACGAAGGTAAACTAAGTAAAAGTAATGACGAAAAGAATAAAGAAAATAAAGTAAATGAATAAGGACACTCGAAAATGGTGACTCGGAAACCCAATGTGAGAAAACCGCGGGGGGAGTCGGAATCCCGCCAAATATATGCTCTAAAATGTAAAAGTACGTGCTGAGGGGTACAAAGTACGCTCTGGCGGTACTGCCGGATTCTGGCAGAACTAAGGGTATACTCTGACGGAAATACAAGATAAACTCTGGTGGAACCACCGGATTTTGGTGGTACCACAGGATTCTGGCAGAACTTAGAGGGGGCTTAAGGAGTACAAGTGGTATGTAAAATATATTGCTAGAATTCGGATGAATGACTCAAGTGTTGTGAGTATGAGAGTGAGTGTGTGTTGTATTATGAATGAGATGATCCTTTTTTGCCTTGCTTCCTTTGCTTTTATAATGAGAAACCCTAGTTGACTTCCTCCTCCTGCTCCCCTTGATGTTCTCCTATTCTTTCTCCAGGTCTTGCTCAACTGGTCCGATTTTTATGGGGTTAGTTATTGACTTGGTAAATATGGCTGTTGAGTTTGTTGTGTTTGTTGTGCTTGATCTCAGCCGTTAATCTTGCTTTAATCTTGACCACATATCTCCACTTTACTCCTTAATCCTTGTGCTTTGCTCTTGCCCAATCAAACTTTGCCATGTCATCAATCAATACTTTTACTTATGCCCAATCTCCTTGTGTCATGTGTCAGACAAAAAAATGCTGATTTTTGTCCCTAACAATTGCCCCCAATTTCTCTCCTTAACTTTGTTGAGCAGGGAAATTAGTCTTTCAAGGACTACACGTTCAAGTACAGCATGTTCAGCTACTGCAGGTTCAGATACTGCAGGTTCTGCACCCTCTGGTCGTTCTGCTGGTATCATTCTGCGAGAACGAGTATATGCTGCACGATACTTTTAAACCCTCTACTCTGCATTCGTGAATTCCGGTACTCTGGTATGCTCATTCTGCTGGATCATTGATGCGTGTCGTTATACACCAAAAATAAAACCTAAGTCTACTAACTAAGAAGATAGCGGAAGTAGGGTCGATCTCCACAGGGAGGAAACTAATTAACTGAAATCTAAATCTGCTAGTAACACTCTAGGGGGTTTTGAAAAGGTTTTAACTAAACTAAATAAGATTAAAGGAAGTGAAATAAAGATAGAAATAGATATGAAATTAACCAGATAAGAGAAATATGCTAGGATTCGGTCCACTGCAATATCGGCATCTACGGGTCAACTAAGTCAGTCAATCTCTCAATGAGAAGGGCAATGGTTTTCTCCTCTCGGTCTCAAACCACCCTAGGGATTTTCCTAATTAACTCTCGTCCTCTTAGGAGTCACCTATCAATTCTAAGCAAGCCTTCCCTTCCAATCTCTCGATCCAGGTCGGGGTTAACTACCTAGCCTAGTCTCCTGCGTGCACTCATTCGACTAAACCTCAATTAAATTGCTTAAACTGATTCTCATATTCAAGACGAACTAAAATAATCTATCCTAACATGCCTCTACTACAGCTTCCCTCATCCCAACTTACAAGAGAATTAGCTACTCATGTTATTAACGATGCTAACAAAGACGATTGAACATATGACGATAGACATAATAAAATCGTAATTAACAAGCATGAACAATAACACAGCAGTAATTAGGAAGAGTAAACAATAATTAAGACTAAGACAAAGGTTAAGGAAGAGAGAAAAGATGAAGTTTACAATCTTAGCAAATCCGGCGTAAAGAACAACTCCACGTCGATAAACCCGAATGCAAACCAAAGATTAAAAGTTCAGAAAACTAAAGGAAGATTAATGTCTATGATTCCAAACCCTAATGGTTCTGAGTCCTAATGACTCCGAATCTGAATAATCTTAATGACGACGAATAAGAGTTTATATAATGCACAACACGACTCTTAAACCCTAATTAAGCTATGGATTTAAGGCCCATGATAGATTCTACTCGATCGAGGGAAATAACCACTCGATCGAGGACTTTATTGGAGGAAATCACTCGATCGAGTAACAATTCTACTCGATCGAGCAACTTTTCAGCAGCTACCACTCGATCGAGCACAGGACAGCTCGATCGAGGTCTTTTCTCTTCAATGCTCCTCGATCGACCAAATATATAATCGATCGAGGTCTTTTGGCATGGCACATAGTGTTGGACATGGCTTTGGACTTGATTGCGAGCGGTTTCACGCTTTCCCATGCAAGAGCTTCTGTTCCGTTCCTTCCATTCTCCTAAATGCATGCAAAGAGGACTGTTTTGGCTCAGTTTCCGCTACTACACAGCTTGTACCTACAAAATAGTAATGAAAGTACAAAGTAGCCAAATAGGGGCATATGGTGATATAATATCACCTAAATGACATAGAAATGCGTGCATAAATAGACTAGAAAGTCTATATAAAATACACACATCAAACTTCCCCAAACTAAACCTTTGCTTGACCTCAAGCAAACTAAATGCAACTATATGGAACAAAATAAACCTAGGGGAATGGAGCAAGTCTCAGAGCTAGCTACAAATCAATATTAAACAGTTTAATGCACTCATTCAATTGCTACAAAGCTTAATACGAAAGTGAACAAATTTATACAATCTTGGAAATAAATTAGACTTTCGACCTTGCAAGACTCAACCAAATTCGGACTCTCATGGGTCACTCTTCTCTCAACAAGCAAATGGTAAGTAAATATGTATAAGAAAGAGAGAAGAAAATATAGTCAGTCACCTAGACTACGACCGACACAACATGCATTGCTAACTAATATGAAAGATGATTCAAGCACCGTACACACGCATAACCACCGTTCAAGGACAATCACGTGCCGAACCTTGGCAAAGATATGGGTATGTGAGGCTAATTGGTAAGAAGGGGCAAAACAATTAATGGAAATGTGAGGGTAAATAGCCAAGCTAGTTCCTAACAAGACCGCAATATAACTCGTTCCATTCTTCCAACCATCACAAACTAAGCTCGATGCCTTACCAAATATAGGCATAAACAACACAAATCCCATAAAACACCTCAACAAATTATAATAAGCGTAGGAGGCGCAAAAACAAAAACTTCAGCCAGTTATTTTTCTCATTACATTTTTTCATTTTTTCCATTTTCTTTTCTTTTCTTTTCTTTTCTTTTTCTTTCTTTTCTTTTCTTTCTTGGCTGTCTGAGGAAAAACCTCTCGATCGAGTGGAATAAAGCACTCGATCGAGGCAACAAATAACAGATTCTACTCGATCGAGCTGAAAGCTACTCGATCGAGTCACTCTTAAGCACTTCTCTTCTTTTTCTCGCAAATACCCACTCCAATCAATGAAACGAGCCAAAAACTGACACAATGATACAATATACCTCGACTACTAAACTAGCTCGGCAAAGGTAGGCTCAGTTTAGGATGTAGTTAAGGGCAACAGGCAGATATGGCTTTATGTGGAGTTAATGGGGTAAAATGAGGAAAAGGGAGATGCAAATATTCTCAAAACACGTAATACCGACCACAAACCCAATGCGTGCAGGCAATAAGAAATCAAAATTCATATACAAGCAAATGACACGAGATGTGGGGAGTAACTACTCTCATTCCTAGATGAACTGGTCATAGATGTCACCAGTTATAGGCTCTAAAATCTCAGAATATATAAGTAGTTTGCCAAAATGTTGAGTCAAGTCTAATAATCAAATTTAAATTCCAAGACAAAATTCAGTGGTTCACTACTTCGATTTCACTAAGTAAGTCAGGAAAGGTGCAAGGAATAGCATAAAATAGACTTGTAGCGCAATTTCATCATGAACAAGACTCCAATCCGACTCAACTATATGCATAAATAAACGTGATATTTTTTGATTTTTTTCAAATTTTTCTAATTAACATGAATTGTAAACGTGAATGCAATACAAATGCAGATGCAGACGCAAAAGGATGTGAAACACTTCCCCAAACCAAAACAGACAATGTCCTCATTGGCTAAAGCATAAAAGCATATAAGGGGAAAGGGAAAAACAACCTAATACATGTTCCTAATGGATGAGATATAAAGAGAATGGAAAAACAAAAGGGACAGAAACAACTCACAAAACAAAGCTTCCCCAAACCAGCATCAAAGTAGGGGTCAATCGAGTAGAAATTCCACTCGATCGAGCAACTTTTCCAGGCATTACCGCTCGATCGAGTAGAAATTGTACTCGATCGAGCACTTTCTGAATTGCACGGCCGACGACTGTGAGCAGCTGATTTCCTCTTCGTTTTCCTGCAAAAACGATGCCAAACGATACCCAAAGAAAAATACCAAGCATTGTCTAACAGGAAAACAAGTTGTTTATCTAAACTACGGATTATTGCGTGATAGTCTAATTGTCTAACTGTCTAACGAAAACGCAATAAATTGTTTTTACAAATTGCACGGGGTTGCAAACCCGGCTAGTAACCAAATAGTTTCATGACAAGGCCACCGCTAGGCCTTTGACTTGCGGAAGTACCCTCAGCTGTGGTAATTTCCGCCTTCTTTTTCCACACATACGGTCTTTGCTGGGAGTCTAGCTCCACCTTTGAATCACTCGAACATGTGTGAACTTCTTCTATCTTCGCTAGCACTGTAATCTCAACAGTCGAAGACGGAATCAGGAGTACTCAAGTCTTCCTCCTGAACAGTCTTATCTATCCCTCTCTACCTGCGCATACACAACTACAGAGAGAAAGATAAGAACAGTCTTAAGGAATTGGAAATTCCTTAAGACGAGACAGAAATAAATAACAAAAAATTAGATTGCCTCCCCGGCAACGGCGCCAAAATTTGATGCGTGTCGTTATACACCAAAAATAAAACCTAAGTCTACTAACTAAGAAGATAGCGGAAGTAGGGTCGATCTCCACAGGGAGAAAACTAATTAACTGAAATCTAAATCTGCTAGTAACACTCTAGGGGGTTTTGAAAAGGTTTTAACTAAACTAAATAAGACTAAAGGAAGAGAAATAAAGATAGAAATAGATATGAAATTAATCAGATAAGAGAAATATGCTAGGATTCGGTCCACTGCAATATCGGCATCTACGGGTCAACTAAGTCAGTCAATCTCTCAATGAGAAGGGCAATGGTTTTCTCCTCTCGGTCTCAAACCACCCTAGGGATTTTCCTAATTAACTCTCGTCCTCTTAGGAGTCACCTATCAATTCTAAGCAAGCCTTCCCTTCCAATCTCTCGATCCAGGTCGGGGTTAACTACCTAGCCTAGTCTCCTGCTTGCACTCATTCGACTAAACCTCAATTAAATTGCTTAAACTGATTCTCATATTCAAGACGAACTAAAATAATCTATCCTAACATGCCTCTACTACAGTTTCCCTCATCCCAACATACAAGAGAATTAGCTACTCATGTTATTAACGATGCTAACAAAGACGATTGAACATATGACGATAGACATTATAAAATCGTAATTAACAAGCATGAACAATAACGCAGCAGTAATTAGGAAGAGTAAACAATAATTAAGACTAAGACAAAGGTTAAGGAAGAGAGAAAAGAAGAAGTTTACAATCTTAGCAAATCTGGCGTAAAGCACAACACCACGTCGATAAACCCGAATGCAAACCAAAGATTAAAAGTTTAGAAAACTAAAGGAAGATTAATGTCTATGATTCCGAACCCTAATGGTTCTGAGTCCTAATGACTCCGAATCTGAATAATCTTAATGACGACGAATAAGAGTTTATATAATGCACAACACGACTCTTAAACCCTAATTAAGCTATGGATTTAAGGCCCATGATAGATTCTACGCGATCGAGGGAAATAACCACTCGATCGAGGACTTTATTGGAGGAAATCACTCGATCGAGTAACAATTCTACTCGATCGAGCAACTTTTCAGCAGCTACCACTCGATCGAGCACAGGACAGCTCGATCGAGGTCTTTTCTCTTCAACGCTCCTCGATCGACCAAATATATAATTGATCGAGGTCTTTTGGCATGGCACATAGTGTTGGACATGGCTTTGGACTTGATTGCGAGCGGTTTCACGCTTTCCCATGCAAGAGCTTCTGTTCCGTTCCTTCCATTCTCCTAAATGCATGCAAAGTGGACTGTTTTGGCTCGGTTTCCGCTACTACGCAGCTTGTACCTACAAAATGGTAATGAAAGTACAAAGTAGCCAAATAGGGGCATATAGCGATATAATATCACCTAAATGACATAGAAATGCGTGCATAAATAGACTAGAAAGTCTATATAAAATTCACGCATCAATCATATCTTGTAGTTCTGGCAGACTGATTTATGCGTCTCCGTACTTCTGCTAGTATGTAAGTAAAAACATGTAGATGCTCAGCAGATATCTCCTTGATGTAGGAGTTTTTGCTTATGGACGTCGGGTTTAGCTGACGGATGTTTGGGTCCACCTTGAGATGCTGGTGAAAGTCCATAGACCTTAATTAGACTCCTCTAATTAGTTACTAAATTACTTGTTAATTTAGTATTTAATGATCTATGTAACATGCATGCAAATATAAAGACATTTATATAAAAGAAGAAATTATCTCACATTGATATGGAAATTAAATGGGCACAACAAGAACTCCTTCTTGTTGTTCTTGAGCTATAAATATGGATGAATAAGAGCAATCTCCAAATTAGAAGACCTCCTTCAATTTCACCAAGATGATACCAAATAATCTACCCTTATTATTAACTAGATAATAAGATAGATATTATCCTACTAATATTAGTATATATTACTACACTAGTAATACTTAGTAAATATTAGTATTATGAGAGTTTTAGTGAGAAGATGAGTTTTTGAGAGATGTATGAGAAAATAAGCAAGAATGAACAAATGAAATGAACAACCAAATTGCCCTTTTATAGGCAATATGACCGGTCATGGTGAGCCTCACAAGGGTCTTATTTTTTTTTTTTTTATCACATGCAAAGTGGTAGATTGTAGTGTTGAGTGAAATGATTTTAGGTTACTATTCATGTCATAATCACATGTGACTTGTGAGCATGAACAAAAGCAACCATCATCACCTCACCACTACTACTTGACCGGCCATGTGAGGCCTTATTTGGCCTATTTTGATTTTTGATATTTGTCCCACAAATACTTATTAATCATATGCTTAATTATCTTGTATAATTAAGTGTTAATTTGATCATATAACAATTATATGACACAAATAAATAAATAATATGTACTTAACATTTTAAGTAATATTTTACTATATCTGAATATATAATGGATCCCATAATCTCCCACTTGTCTGACACAAGTGTGCGTCACCAATTCTCTTGTCTCTTTATCACATCTCCCACTCAACGCAAGGTGTCTTTCAGGTCGCACTTGCGATTGATTATATCTAGAGTGGTTTTCTCGATAGGGAGAGTAACTGTCTGACCGAAAAATCTACCATAGATCTCTTTCCGAGCGTGGCCACGCATTTATAGTAACTTCTCCTCGAGTGGCCTAAAGATGTTTGTACCCAACGTGGGTGGACAATTCCTGTTGATTCATCTATTCTGTATGATGTAGATTACCATGATCCAGAAGATGTTCATCGGCCTTCTTTTACGGCACGACCTAGAACATCAAACAAAACCAATCGGAAACTGCACCGATTCAGATAGACGGTCGCCAGTCAAAAGAATCGACTCATAGGAATAAGATATAAGACCCTACCACGACCAGGCATCAAATAATTGATTTAAGGGTCTCTACAAATGTCACTGTCCGACAGAGTGTCATACCGTCTGTCTATGTAAACGACCAGTCATCTCCATGACCCCATGGTGCTGAACCAACCATCGATCGACTTACAATCTAGTCACTTCGAGACGTCACCTCATTGAGTAAATAGGGACAAAATACTAAGTTCGTCCTATTCACTTGAATAGTGTGCAACATTGTCTTACAATCTATTCGGATAAACAAAGTATTAAATTTAGTCAAACTAAATAAAAGAGTTTATAATAAAACTCGAACAATGAATGCAATTATCATATATGAAATAATTAATACAACATTCAATTATTACATATTACATAATCTAAAGGAATTCTGATACACGTCTCAATCCCATTGTGACGACATGACCATCATGCTTAGCCTTTGATAAAGGCTTGGTTAAAGATCAGCAATGTTGTCATCTGTCCCAACCTTACAAATGTCAATTTCCTTTCTGTCCACGTAATCTCTAATTACATGATATTTCCTAAGTACATGTCTAGACTTGTTACTAGACTTGGGCTCTTTTGCTTGAAAAATAGCCCCATTGTTATCACAATAAATCGTGATAGGATCTTTGGCAGTAGGGACTACTGTTAGTCCTTCCAAAAATTGCCAAATCCACACAGTTTCCTTCGCAGCTTCAGACGCTGCAAGGAACTCTCCTTCTGTTGTAGAATCCGGTGTAACGCTTTGCTTGAAACTCTTTCCTCAAACAGCTCCTCCATTCATCATATAAACATAGCCGGATTGGGATTTCATATCATCCCTATCTGTCTGGAAACTGGCATCTGTGTAACCTTTTACACGTAACTCAGTCTCGCCTCCAAACACTAAGAATGAATCCTTGGTCCTTCGCAAGTACTTAAGGATGTTCTTTACGGCTATCAAGTGACTCTCACCTGGATTTGCTTGGTAACGACTTGTCATGCTCAAAGCATATGCATCATCGGGACGAGTGCACATCATAGCATACATGATTGATCCAACAATAGATGCGTAAGGGATCAATTTCATGCGTTCAATCTCCTCGGGTTTCGTAGGGCACTTTGACTTGGTCAAATTGATCCCACTTCCCATAGGAAGAAAGCCTCTCTTAGAGTCTTTCATGTTGAACCGATCAAGAATCTTATCAATATAAGTTTCTTGACTTAATGGTAATATCCTTTTAGATCTATCCCTATAGATCTGGATACCTAAGATGCGCTGGGCCTCTCCTATATATTTCATTTGGAAATGAATCCCTAGCCACTCCTTCACAGAAGTGAGCATTGGAATATCATTCCCAATTAGTAGTATGTCATCTACATACAAGACTAGAAAAGTTACTTTACTCCCACTAAACTTTATGTATAAACATGGTTCCTCGACACTTTGAGTGAAACCATTTTGTTTAATTACATGATCGAAACGATGATTCCAACTCCAGGATGCTTGTTTAAGACCATAGATGGATCTCTTAAGTTTGCATACCTTCTTAGGGTTTGATGGATCCACAAAACCTTCAGGTTGTGTCATGTACACATCCTCTTCTAGAATCCCATTCAAGAAGGCGGTTTTGACATCCATTTGCCAAATCTCATAATTATGAAATGCGGCAACTGCTAAGATAATCCTTATGGATTGAAGCATGGCGACTGGGGCGAAGGTTTCGTCATAGTGAAGACCATGAACTTGGGTGAAACCTTTTGCCACCAATCTAGCTTTGTAAACATCATTATGTTTATCTATGCCACTTTTGATCTTATAGATCCACTTACAATGAAGAGGTCTTACCTACTTAGGTAAATCAACCAAGTCCCATACTTGATTGTCGTACATAGAATCCATTTCGGATTGCATGGCTCCTAGCCATAGCTTTGAGTCGGGACTAGAAATGGCTGCTTTGTAGGTAGTAGGTTCGTTACTTTCAAAAAGTAACACATTATAGTCATCACCTTCCTCTATAATACCAAGGTATCTATCAGGTTGATGACTAATTCTCCTTGACCTCCTAGGTTCCGAAGGAATAATGACTGTGTCAGACGAAGAGGGAACGTTTTCCTCGTCGTCCTTTTTGTTTTGTGGCTCTTGGACTTCATCAAGTTCAAATTTTCTCCCACTCTGTCTTTTAGAAATAAACTCATTTTCTACAAAGACTGCATCACGAGACACAAACACTTTGTCCTCGTGTTTATTGTAGAAGTAATAAGCACGTGATTTCTTTGGATATCCTACAAACAGACATTTGTCAGATTTGGGTGCGAGTTTATCGTCAGACTTATTTTTAACAAAAGCCTCGCATCCCCAAATTCTCATAAACGACAAATAAGGGATTTTCCCTCTCCATATCTCATATAGAGTCTTGTTTGCCGCTTTTGTCGGGCTTCGATTTAGTGAAAATATTGCAGATAAGATAGAAAAACCCCAAAAATAATCAGGAAGCTCTGTCAGACTCATCATAGATCGAACAATATCTAATAAAGTTCGATTTCTCCTTTCGGACACACCATTTAATTGAGGTGTCCCAGGAGGAGTCCATTGTGATACTATACCACAATCTTTTAGGTGTGAATCAAATTCTTTGTTCAAGTATTCACCACCACGATCGGATCGTAGGGCTTTAATCTTTATATGCAATTGGTTTTCTACTTCATTGTGAAATTCTTTGAATTTTTCAAACGCATCACTTTTATGCCTCATAAAGTAGACATATCCATATCTACTCAAGTCGTCGCTAAAAGTAATGAAGTAGTGATAACCACCTCTAGCTTGGATACTCATTGGTCCGCATACATCAGTATGTATAAGTCTTAATACTTCACTTGCTCGTGTGCCTTTTCCCGTAAAAGGAGTACGAGTCATCTTGCCTAGAAGACAAGATTCGCATACACGATAAGATTCGTAATCGAATTGTTTGAGTACTTTACATGAAACAAGTCTCTTTATGCGTCGTTCGTTTATATGCCCTAAACGACAATGCCAAAGGTATGATTGATTAGTTTCACCTGTTTTGAGCTTCTTTTTTTCTACATGATAGACCCCTTTTGCAATATCTAGAACAGAAATACCTCCAATAGAAATGGCCTCGCCATAAACCATTTCATTAAATGAAAAAGAACAACGATTGTTCTTAATACAAAATGAAAAACCTTCCATGTCTAACACGGAGATGGAGATAATGTTCTTGGTAAGAGTTGGTACATAATAGCAATTATTTAAAAACAACTCTAAACCATTAGGCAAAAGAAGAACGTAGGTGCCCACGGAAACTGCGGCTACCTTAGCTCCATTTCCCATGCGTAGGTCCACGTCACCCTTGGCTAGTGCTTGCGCGTCCTCCAGCCCCTGTACATGATTACAAAGGTGAGAACCACAACCGGTATCAAATACCCAAGAAGAAGTACTAGCAAAGCTAATATCTATCATATAGAGTGATGAAAGAATTTTACCTGACGTTGTCACACAACCGTCCCTCTTGTCTTTCAAGTATTTGGGGCAATTGCGTTTCCAATAATAGCAATCCGCCTCCGCGTGTTTGTTGACTTTGGGCTTAGGCTTATAAAAGACCTTGCCCTTTCCCTTGCCGACTTTCTTGAAAAGAGTCTTACCCTTTCCTTTCTCCTTTTGCACCCCAAGGTTCATGATCTTCATTTTCATTGAAAGAACGTCCTTGGGTTCACTCCCACTAGCCTCCATGTCCCTCTCCGCTTGGGTGAGGAGTGCATGGAGTTCATGGAAACTCTTTTCCATGCCATTCATGTTATAGTTCACCCTAAATTGGGTGAACTTTGGTGTGAGTGAGTGAAGGATTTTACCCACCACTAATTGCTTCAGAATTTTGCACCCTAGACGCTCTAAGGTGTCGTCGTGCTCAACCATTTTGAGCACGTGTGGGCCAACTTTTTGGCCCCTTTGAAGCTTAGTGTCAAAGAATTTCGTAGCCGCCTCATATTGGAGAATTTGAGGGGCTTGCGAAAACATCGATGTTATCCTCGTGAATATCGTATATGCATTGAGAGATATCAATTGGAGTTTGAGTTTGGGTGAGATTGACCAAATCAAGACATTCTTGACGTCATTAGCAACCTTTAAATAAAAGTCATATTCGGCCCGAACCACCGCGGACGATCTTGGCGCGGGTTCGGTGGGGGGCTCTTCGACCAAGTAGCGAAGCACGTTATCGGATATCGCGGCGCTCTTGATCGTTGATTCCCATTCGATGAAGTTACTACCGTCATATTTTAGGACACACTCGTCCATGACGGATCTCAACCATGAGTCTTTACCCAAGGATGCATTGTTTGATGAAGTTGACATTGTGCGAATAGTTACTACAACAAAAAAGAAATATGTAAACATTCATTGTTAATTTACTTGAAAAACATTTTAACAAGTTTAGCATTTATATAATGACCTCTCACTAAATTATATAAATGATTCCAAGACCCATCTAGAAATGGTAAGTCATTACTTGACTAATTCTACCCTTAGAACTCTTGGTTGACGGATTTCAACTAAATCCATCTCCTAGTCCCAAGATAACGCTGATCTCATTGAGTCCAATCCAATTTTAGCTTGTGATCGTATCACCCTACTTACCCGAGGTAAAAAGGGACTCACGAGCGTGGTAGCCCTAATGAACACGGGATTCATAGGTGTTACTAATAGGTAAGGCTAATCTCAATTTTTTTTTTAAATATGTGAGAGATCTTGTCAATTTAGTTATTAATTCCCTATAAGTGAACTAAGTCGGTGAATTGTTGAATAACGTTGAATTGACAATAACGGAAAATAAAATGCATGTGTGACGATTTTGGCATGAGCGGAAATAAAGCAAGCAACCAAGCAACGATAAAATCCTAGTATAGCCACCTAGCTAATCAAATTAACTAGATAATTACAAATTCGGAAACCAACTCCTTGGTCCCTTGCCTCTTCACTTGGAACGTCTTCCAAAAATGGCACTGTCTTGAGGGAGTCACCGGTCTTCATAAAAAATAATTAAAAATATACAAATTCCTGTTATACATTTATTCTATAAAATGAACTTATTAATTATTACAAACCGGCGATACGAGATCGCAATAAATATTACAACCAAACCGTTATTTCCTTACATTACGGGTAATAACGATTAAAAATAACTAGGCCATACTAGATACAAAATTTGAATAAATTATAAAATAAATGTCATTTATTCATTCAATCATAAATAAAATAAATTGCTGCAAAATTCATGCCAAAATCGTCCTAAACACATTCATGCTCATTGTAGCTCGATTTTACGGGATTTATTGATTTTTAACCATTAAAAATCAATATCAACATTTAAATCTCATTTAAATTCAAAATAATTAACTAAACTGTTTTAGAACTCAAAATTAGTCCCTACTAATTTTGTTGGTCAATAATTAGATCGATTTGATTTCATTTGCTAAATATAACAGTTTAAACATAACAATTATGAAATAAACCCAAAATAAAATATAAACATCATAAAAATTTGAAACCAAATTTTGTTAACATTCTGGAACATTTCTAGGAACTCCAAAAATAAAAACATTTGCTCAAAAATTTAAATTAATTTTATGAACAAACAACTTTGTATTTAATGCTTTTATCAAATAACAAATAATTAAATATAGTAAAACAGTGAAAAAAATTATGACATTTCACCAAGATGAGAAAAATCAGAATGTAAAATGTACCAAAAATGTTCAGGACCAGAAAAGGACGTTTAATGTTTATGAACAATATAATCTCATATTATCGACTTTTATCGTATAAAAATTAATAAACATGAAATACTTAATTAAAAGTCACGAAATTTTACATACAATATATAAGACATGCATGTGAGATCATATTAAAATTTCATGGCCAGAATCAATATGCAACTATTTTTAGTTAAATTTTAACTCATAAAATGCATGTTAACTCAGTTAAAAAGCCAAAACTAACAATAAATAGCAAATAAATCCCTAAAATCACGAAATTTGACCACAAATATTTTGAAGTCAGTAGGTATAGATGCACCAAAACGTTTCGTCAGAATCATATTTTAACTCAAGTTTTTGATTTATTAGTTATCTTATAACTTTACTAAAAATTGTCCAAAATGAACATGAATGCTACAACCGGGCTCTGATACCACATGAAAGTCCATAGACCTTAATTAGACTCCTCTAATTAGTTATTAAATTACTTGTTAATTTAGTATTTAATGATCTATGTAAGATGCATGCAAATATAAAGACATTGATATGGAAATTAAATGGGCACAACAAGAATTCCTTCTTGTTGTTCTTGAGCTATAAATATGGATGAACAAGAGCAATCTCCAAATTAGAAGACCTCCTTCAAGTTGCACCAAGATGATACCAAATAATCTACCCTTATTATTAACTAGATAATAAGATAGATATTATGCTACTAATATTAGTATATATTACTACAGTAGTAATACTTAGTAAATATTAGTATTATGAGAGTTTTAGTGAGAAGATGAGTTTTTGAGAGATGTATGAGAAAATAAGCAAGAATGAACAAATGAAATGAACAACCATATTGCCCTTTTATAGGCAATATGGCCGGTCATGGTGAGCCTCACAAGGGTCTTATTTTGCTTATTTTAATCACATGCAAAGTGGTTGAGTGTAGTGTTGAGTGAAATGATTTTAGGTTACTATTCATGTCATAATCAAATGTGACTTGTGAGCATGAACAAAAGCAACCATCATCACCTCATCACTACTACTTGACCGGCCATGTGAGGCCTTATTTGGTCTACTTTGATTTTTGATATTTGTTTCACAAATACTTATTAATCATATGCTTAATTATCTTGTATAATTAAGTGTTAATTTGATCATATAACAATTATATGACACAAATAAATAAATAATATGTACTTAACATTTTAAGTAATATTTTACCATTATATCAATATATAATGGGTCCACAATGCTTAGTTAATTTATTTTACAACTCCTTGTAAATATAATTAACTAATTACCTCTATCTCAAAAACTCAACTAATTTAGTAATTTAACGATTAATTACTAAGTTAAATCTTATTTAATCGTATTAAAATAAGATATAAATTTATTAGTCAATTATCGCATAATTGAAAAAACAAACTTAATCGAATTTGAGTTCATAACTCAATTTCTAACAATTAACTTTCGTACATATCGAATATATGTAATGTACTAATTAACTGTATCGTATACAAATAATTAGTTACTATTTGGATTTCATCCTTTAAGTGTGACCGAAAGGGATCAGTTGATCACCGCCGTCAAACGACAATAACGTCAAACTCTAGTCAGCCAACCGTTATTGATTTACGTTAATCAACTGACTAATCATATATTTAGTCAATAAATATCCCAATTATATTCCTTAATAAGATTTATTATGTGACGCACTATTATGAAGCACACCTACTCCAACACCTTATTCTAAATTTTACTCCGTATGAAATATCTTATCACGTTTCCATATCCGTGTGTCCTTTTTTTGGTGGTACCTAGCTTAAGTTTTGGTGCGACATCACAAGAGTTGAAGACCAAAACATATGACCGTGGTTGAGTATAAGTGACTTCTCACTTCTCAAGTCTCCCTAAACCCTAAACCCTAAACCCTAATTTGGTGTAATCCCTCAGAAATCATGAGAAAGAAAGTAGATGAGCGCATCAGAACCCTAATCGACAATGGCGTCAAAACTCGTCATCGTTCACTCTTCATTATCATTGGTGATAAGTCTCGTGACCAGGTTATTTCGCTTAATTGATTAATGCTGTTATTATGTTCTGCAATTTGCTTTCTTTAATTAAATTGATTGATTGATTGATGTTTATTGTCTTATTATTATGCAGATTGTTAATCTTCATTACATGCTTAGTAAAGCGGTTCTTAAGGCTAGGCCGTCTGTTCTTTGGTGCTATAAAAAGGAACTTGAGCTCAGCAGGTTGTATTTTTGTAATTTCCTTATCGCTTTCAATCATTCATTTTTATATTTCTCTACATTTTTCGGGTTTACGAGCAAGGCTGTATTATTATGTGGCTATTTGAAATGATTTTGTTAGCTTTGTTTGATTAAATTATTATTAATGTTGTGGAGCTGGGAAATTGGAAGGAGGGATTTCGGAATCGCATGAAATTTCCAGCTTTAAATTTGGGGTCACTCCTCCATCCCAGTTTTTAATAGGTCCCTTTCTATTTTGGAAGGATTTAAAGAAAAGTGGTGAATTACGAACTTTACCCCTTAAATGAAAGAAGAGTTGAGGTCCCAATTTTACGGTGGTTATGGTGTCAGTGAGTTACCTAGGGATAATATTGGATAACCAAATTTTTTCCTAACTCAATTTTCCAAGTTTACCCTTAAATGAAAGAAGAGTTGAGGTCCCAATTTTATGGTGGTTTTGGGTTAGTTACCTAGGGGTACTTATGAGAACAACAAAAGGTGGGATGGAGGGAGAATTAATTTTGTTGAGTTGGAAAGTTGGAATGAGGGATTTTGAAATTGCATGAAATATCCAGCTTGAATTTATTGGCGGTGGAGTTTAAAATTTGTGCACGAAGTTGTAAGTTATGTGGACTGGGAATGTAGTATTACAGATTAGCTTGAAAGTTTAAGATTAAACAAAAAATGAAACTAATTGCGTGTTTAAATGTGTTTGGGGGTCTTCAGGGTGAAATATGTGATTGTAATTCATGGGCGAGGGGTACAGTAAACCATTTTATCGTCGTCAAAGATTTCATCAGTTAATGCTACCTTAGAATTTCGATACTGGTTATTAAGGGAAGGAAAGTTAGGATCAGTTCGTCTCATTCTGTGTGTATTCGAAGGGAAATGATTTGATGTTACTCTTTTTGTATTGGGCATGATCGCCTTTTTGTAACTCTGTCACATAACCAATGGCTTGTTGCTTTCATACGTAACATTGTCTCTTTGTACCTTATGGTATCTTGCTCTGAGTTCTTGTTTTGTTTTGAATGTGAAAAGTAGTTGACCATGAAAAATTGCTATTGTTTTTTTTTTTTTTGAATTCTTCAGCCATAAGAAAAAACGTGCAAAACAGGTGAAGAAATTAATGATGAGAGGACTTTTTGATCCTGAAAAGGTTGATCCTTTTTCTCTTTTCGTTGAAAGTGGAGGCATAACATATTGCAAGTACAACGAATCAGAAAAAGTGCTCGGCAATACATTTGGCATGTGCATATTACAGGTAGCTCCATTTGTCTATTAGCTGGTTTTGGTGCGTTTTGCTGTTGTCATTTTTTTTCCTTTTCTTTCTAAGTAGTTGATCCCCGTGATTATTTTCTAACTTCTTTGTTTGGTTACATGAAGGACTTCGAAGCATTGACTCCAAATCTTCTTGCAAGAACTATAGAAACCGTTGAGGGAGGAGGAATTATTTTACTACTTTTACGTTCAATAAACTCACTCACAAGTCTGTGCACCATGGTTATGGTATTGATTACTTCTAACTAACTTCTTTAGATGCCCTATGTTGTCAATTGAAATATATTCTTGTACTTGGTTGCTTCCATATCCATGGTTACGTCTATGTTAACTGTTGCTCAATCCAGGACGTTCATGAAAGATATCGCACGGAATCCCATTCTGAGGCTGCAGGACGTTTCAATGAACGATTTTTATTATCAATTGCATCCTGCAGAGCATGCGTAGTAGTGGACGACGAGCTGAACATATTACCTATTTCTTCTCATATACGAACTATTACTCCGATCCCTGTTGAAGAGGTATTTTTATATCCTCTTCCTTGATACCCCACAGAACTTAAATAAAATTTGGTGTGCAGTCAATTACCTCAATGAACCGTCAAGATGGGATGGGGTTTCAAGGAATTATGCTGCTCTTTTTGTATTGTACTACCTCAATAAAACTATAGTAACTAATGATGATATCTGTCTGAATCGTTTTGGTTTGGATGTAAGGACTGTGAAGGCCTTTCAGAGGCAGAGCGCAGTTTAAAGAACTTGAAGGAGGATCTAAACGAAGACTTTCCAGTTGGTCCTTTGATTAAGAAATGTTGCACTCTTGATCAGGTACTGATAATTTTGTGAATTTTAAATATCTCTATTTTTGGGCCGATGTCACTAAGTGCGTATTTATTCAATATGGCTATTAGCTGTTCTAGACTTCTCATCTCTGCCTTTCTTTGCCTCAGGGAAAAGCAGTCATTTCGTTTCTTGATGCCATATTGGATAAAGCACTTCGCAGTACAGTTGCTCTACTTGCTGCTCGTGGTCGTGGTAAATCTGCTGCTCTTGGTTTAGCTGTTGCTGGAGCGGTTGCTGCTGGGTATTACCACACTTCTTCCTTTTCTCTTCCCTTCCTATCTATATATAAGCAAAGGAAAAAATTCAAGAGTGCTGAAATGTGTTCTTTGTATTGTTCGTAGTTTGTGCATGCTTTGATCGTGGAAGTTGATCATTGCAGGTATTCTAATATCTTTGTAACTGCACCAAGTCCTGATAATCTGAAGACATTGTTTGACTTTATTCGCAAAGGATTTGATTCATTGGAGTATAAGGTTGAATTTGTTTTCGTAAGTTTGAATCTCTAGAGCACCTTGTAGATATTTGAAACTGTAACATTTTTTTTTTTCATTTGTAGGAGCACACCGATTATGATGTTATCAAAAGCTCCAATCCCGAATTTAAGAAAGCAACAGTTCGAATCAATATCTTCAAACAACATAGGCAAACCATCCAGGTTTGTTGATTGTATAGCATATAAATCTGTAATGTTTGTTGTTATAACTTAAAGGTAGGGCCTTCGTTTTCGATCCTACCTTGTCGTGTTCATGAAGCAGTTCGAATCAATATCTTCAAACAACATAGGCAAACCATCCAGGTTTGTTGATTGTATAGCATATAAATCTGTAATGTTTGTTGTTATAACTTAAAGGTAGGGCCTTCGTTTTCGATCCTACCTTGTCGTGTTCATGAAGCAGTTGTATGTTCTGCTGTATTAGTAAAGTTGTAAATTAATTATGTTAAACCATATTTTTTAATTAGTCGTGATATGAAACCCGTTTTTGCTTCACTTTTGTGAATATCATTTTCTTCTATAATTAATCAAGGTTGCTGGATTCTCTGTTGTGAACATATTTGATCATGGAATTAATATATGGCATTTGATATTTTTTGTCTGCGCCAGCAGTAACATCTAGAGGCGCAACTTATGTCTGACATGCAGATTTGATGGAGAGATTCGTTTAGCAACTTGTTGCTTAATCATCTCTGACATCCTTGTTTTGTTCACAGTATATACAACCAAATGAGCATGAGAAGTTGTCTCAAGTGGAGCTTTTGGTGATTGATGAAGCAGCAGCTATTCCTCTGCCCATTGTCAAATCTCTTCTAGGGCCATATCTCGTCTTCATTTCTTCTACTGTGAATGGGTACGGCTCATTTCATAGATAGGATGGATATTTTTTTTGTGAAAATCTTTGTTGCTTTTTCCCCCCGCTTGCTCTGTGTCGTGCCGATTTCATGAAACTCTCCAATGT
This sequence comes from Heliosperma pusillum, assembly GCA_022085475.1. NCBI lineage: Eukaryota > Viridiplantae > Streptophyta > Magnoliopsida > Caryophyllales > Caryophyllaceae > Heliosperma > Heliosperma pusillum. Next base: position 35,575 of record JAIUZE010046343.1, read on the forward strand.
TGCCTGGTTTACGGTTTCTTATCTATTTTATTAACGTTGCTCCTATTACTCATCATTGATCCTGTTTATTAGGCTAGGGTTATAAGTTTGATTTTGAATTCCTCTACGGCTATACTAAATTATAATAGCCTAATGCCAATGTATTAAATCACTCTTCTATCATTCTTTACCTTTGTAGTTATGAAGGTACTGGACGATCCCTATCTCTGAAGCTTCTGCAGCAATTGGAGGAGCAGAGTCAAATGTCTAAGAATTCTGATAGTTCCTTTTCTGGTATGTTTTTATGTATTGTTGGTTGAAGGACTATCTAGTAATAAGCATTAAAAAAGTAGTGTCATTTTGTTGATATATCTTTACTTTGATTAACACTTATTCAGAATGGGTTATCTCCCAGACTCCCACTGGAATACGCCATACCAGTTAGAACTACAAGAAGAGACTTTAATGAAATCTTTTATCATTTTAAGTCTACAAGGCTCCATGAGGAACATTTATTAGCTAATTATTAGCTAATATCTTTTGGGAATGGGTTGCGGTCTTAATACTCCTCTTCTGAATGGATGGCATGTTGATGTGTTATGGAGGTGTAAATAACCAACCACCTTTCTTGCATTTTTGGTGTAATTATTAGTCTGTTATTTTTAGACCGGCTGTGAACATCAAAACATATCATTTGTGACAGAGAAGATAGTTCTAAACTAAGCCAGCATAAGCAAATTCCACTACCAAAGCATTTCACTAGACATGAAAATCATGAACTTGTTTGTCAGACAGGTTCATTTTGCTATTTCTAACTGTTTGCTAGATGAGAGGGGACATTAGTGAAATATTTTATCATCATTCCAACTTTCCAAGTCTAGAGGGGCTCCATGGGAACATTAATTAGTAAACCACTACATATGACATTGGTTTGTTTCATATTTTGAAAAGAACAATATTGACTCATCCTTTTCTGGGTTTCAAAATGATCTAATATTAATTCCCTTCTATGCAGGCCGGCTTTTTAAGAAGATTGAGTTAACCGAGTCTATCAGATACGGCTCAGGTGACCCTATTGAATCATGGCTTAACGGATTATTGTGTTTGGATGTTGCAAATTACATTCCCAATATTAGCAGGTTAGTGTAAAATAGAATGATATGGACTTCTTTTGATCTTAGTGTGAACATCTATTCCTCTGAGATTAGTTCAATAGTTATTCTACTTTTTTCTTTTCTAAATTCAGGCTACCTCCTCCCGGTGATTGTGATCTCTATTATGTTAATCGTGATACCCTCTTCTCATATCACAAAGATAGCGAGTTATTTTTGCAGGTAGATGTTTATCTTGATTACCATCTTTAAGGTGTTAAGAAAACGCTCCGATCTCTAGTATTTTAATATGTATTAAATCTGCAGAGGATGATGGCTCTATTTGTCGCATCACACTACAAGAATTCTCCGAATGACCTGCAACTAATGGCCGATGCACCAGCTCATCACTTATTTGTGCTGCTTGGTATATTTCTGGTTTTATTTATGTGTCTACTGACTTTTATTTTGAATCAAATCTTGTTTTTCTCACAGTAGCTTATAGATTGATCACTATATTGTTTGCATAGGTCCAGTTGATGAATCGAAGAACCACCTTCCTGATATTTTGTGCGTTGTTCAGGTTGGTTTAACCGTCTTTCTTGTGAGTTTTACAGCATCTTTCATATGGGTAATGATAGAGTTTATTATGAATTTAATTCTATCTACTTAAGCAGCAATGAGATGGTCCTTTTATGTCTGTGGTAAGGTAATGAAGTAGAACAACATTCATAAATACTGTTGCTTCTATAACCATTCTAACATGGGAGTATTACATGAAGTAGAACAACTATATTTCAATTGTGTCCTGAATAAAACCCCTTCAGTATATATAGGTGCATGTTCTGGTCATAAAGCTTTCATTATCCTTCACAGGCCTCTCGTTATCAATGTGTGTTTAATGTCTCATGCCTAAGTCCTGTTCACTATCCTTCGTTGGGCCACATGTTCGTTGCTTTCAACAATCACTTCTCAAGCCATTTCCTTAAAAAAAAAACACACACACACACACATATGTTCACAATTAAACACATGCATTACTCTGGTTCTTAGCTGAACCTAGATGTATTTATCAGATGAGATAGTGATATCCAGTGAGAAGTTACCTTTTTATGCATCTCATCTACATTCACCTTTAGCTTTTCATGTCACTGATATTTTTAGAGAGTAGCTATGTAATTTGTCAAACATCTGGTACCGAAAAATGTGAATTTTCTAAAGTTAAAATATCTTTATGTTGTATACTTATTGCTTTTTGTTATAGTGGAGTGCTCCAAGTACCACTTGTAGTAGGAGGCTAGAGAATACTAAAAAATATCCGGTTAAGAAATTATTTGTACTCTTTCTTTGACTACTTTATTCCATCTTAATTTTTGCATGCTTCCTGTTCTATATCCAACGAAGATTTGAAATTTTTATTGTAGGTTTGTCTTGAAGGAGAAATATCCAGTGATTCAGCTAAAATAAGCCTTAGAGATGGTCGATCTCCCCATGGGGACCAAATACCCTGGAAATTTTGTCAGCAATTTCTAGACACAAACTTCCCTACCCTTTCTGGTGCTCGCATTGTACGGATAGCTTCTCATCCTAGTGCCATGAGGGTAATTATACCTTCCACTGTGATTGATCGTTTGGATATAGACACATTCAATCAACCACTGTTGGTCTCCCTCTAATTTTGTTTTGTTTTCTGTAGCTTGGATATGGGTCAGCTGCAGTGAAGCTCCTAACAAGGTAAACCGCTCCTAAAAGTTGAAATGATATTGTCTCCTATTTTTCTAGTGTAGTTAGTGCTAATCCTTTTAATGGGTAGGGCAGGTCATGTCATGCCAGGGGTTGGGTTTATTTCATGTTCAATGCAGGCGGGCTAGGGTGGCTCCCTCAAAGTTTTGGAATAATGGAGGTCGGAAAAGTACGAGCCTTGTCACTTTTGTTAGTAACACAAAGAGACTATTACCGAAATATATTAGTATTATTACTCATATATTATTTATAATAGAAATTATATTAGTATGGGGGTTCATGGGGTCACATAACTGCCCAAAGAAATGATAAATAAAAACTCTTATTTAGCTGAATATCAAAACTAAAATGTACTGGGTGCCAAGACAGACATGTTGAATGAAATTCATAGTGGGACTGGTCTTTTAACTGGTCTTTTAACACGCTCTAGACTTTCCTCAGATAATAAATTTTTGCCCAGTGATTATAGCCTGAGTACTTGTAACTGCTGGCATTGAGATCATTTGTTAGATTTTCAAGGGATAAGTTTTTTGCTAATTTTTTCCTCCCTTATATTTTTGCTCGGTTAAAAAAGTTCAGTGCGGTCCATACCATTCAAGAAATTAGCTTCTTGTAATTATTAATGAGGGTGCCAATAATATTGGGCGTTGAGCCTGCTAGGTTTGACTCTTAGTGTTCCAATCTTTTTAGCGTTGTACTCTTTCAATTTTTTTTTTCCATTTCAAAATCTCTCTTAGAGATTAGTAGAATCATTTTTCATATTAACGCATCCTAAATAGACGTGAAATGGTATAGTTAACCACTGAAGCAGTGTTAGCTAGATGTTAAAGTTAACCTGCAATATAGATTCTAAAGAACTCATAAGAAAGTAAGAAACACAATGTATGCAATTTTTATTGAAGATGAAAAATTAATTTGATCTCAAAGTTCCCACCGCATTTTTTCCATAAAAATTAATTAAATTAGAATTATACTTAATATTCTCTCAAATTTGCTTGGTAATTTTAAAATATTGGTTTTGTTTCGACATTATTACTTCTGTGCTTTTTTTTTCTCAAACATTTGGTTCTAAAATTTTGGATCCGTCAAGATTATTTAATCATAACGGAGAAAGAACGTGATCTCGTTGAGGGTATGATAACGTCAGAACACTGAAAATTTTTGTGCCCACCATTCATGTCCTGCAACTATTTCTGGCGGATTGAGGTAGTTTGATGTATGTCGTACTCTACTAGATCTGAAGTGGGGTTGGTGCTTTTGTGAGACATTTCAAGTGTTAATTAGCTAGTGTAATGCAGTTGTTCTAGAGTGTACACTGTAGATTATGGCACTGTTTACTGATATTATGCTGTTTACACCGTTTGAGATGTCAGAGTTTCTGCTTTATACTTTTTATAGTAATGTAAGCTGAATAGCGCCCTTTCTACATAACGCATAGAATTACTTTTGGTCTTCATAATTTTTCTGTCTTGTGTTGACCCAGTTTGGACATTTGGTCTTATGTCATACATATACTGACCTTCAGCTTTCAGGTACTATGAAGGACAGTTGACTTCTATTGTTGAATCAGATGAGGAGGACATTAATGAACAGCCAACTTCAGGAACTGGAGAAAAGGTTAGTTTGGTCAAGTAAATGATTCTGTTTAATTTCCCTATCCCTCTGATACTATTGTGGTTGATAACATGGTGCTGAGATGGCTAACCTTTGTTTTCTTTTGCTATTTGGCCTTTTGTTTTTTCAACGGATTCTTAGTGGCTCTCAATTTTTCAGTATTTATTGCACTGGTTTTTTGGTAATGCGCTAGGAAATACGGAGAATAGTAAAATACTTATTTGTAAAGAACCACCTAATGCTATATTTTTTTTGAACCACCTTATGATTGTTTTTGGGCACATAACCACTTAATATGAAGTTATGCAACAAATTCATAGCTAGAGCCTAGGGGTCTAGAACCTGCATACTCTACTTACTAGCCAAAACAGGATACATAGTTTAAGATTTTGAACCAACCCATCATGTGCTTCGTTCATAATAAAAATAATGCTCTTTTCACCCATTAATCTATCTTCACTGTGTTGATTATTTTATTTTTGCTACAAAAAAAAAGTGAAGTTTATTTTTCACTTTACTATTATTTGTTTTGGGCTATGTGCATTGATGATTACGCAAATTCTCAATCCTCATTCATTAATTTGCCCTCAAGATGGAACCATCTCAAAATATAAATGATAATACAA